>CATIWR010650506.1:0-11825 GCA_949677035.1 Omphalea diandra | reverse complement strand
AACAGAAAGGATTATCGGAACCCTGACTTTTTGCTGCATGCAGTGAGGTACCAAGATATTGATCAGATAGGATCTTGCTTCAGTAAAGATGTGTTTGACCCTCATGGATATGACAAAAGCGACTTCTATGACGAAATAGGTGACTAACATTTCCTTCTCCAAATTTCCTTTTTTCGTAAGCTGTAACTGAAGGGTTTCTTTGAGTAAATAATAGTGTTCTGTAATGTGAGTTTTCTACAAGGTTCTTTATTTTTTATTTTTAAGTTTGGTAATAGCTTTCGGAGTTTACTGAAATGTGTTATGTTGTTTAGTTTGAGTAATAAAAGTAGACCAGATGGTTACTGTGCTATTTTGCTTCTTAATTTTAGATATTTATGAGAGCTAAATTGTTTCTGAAGAAACTATCAAAATGCTCCTAATATTATTAGTTATACTTGCAAAGTTTAATTATTAGTGCATGCGCTGTTGTGCAAATTATGTGTTGCTTGGACACAAGTAATGGTCTAAAACTCTTGATTTGGGGCATTTAGCTTTTCACCTTTCCCCCTATATTTTGAGTTTCATATTTAAACTCGTGTACTGTTATTATTCCAGGTAGAATTTGTCTGGAATGTGCACTGTAGTATAATGGGAAGAGTTGTAGTGGCATGGGTTGGTACATCCATAGAATAAAATCTTTTCTCTGATTCAATTCCGTTGTTGTTGTTTAAGGTCATTTTTTCGTGCTCTATACTTGATGAATTCTGTCCAATGTAATATCTTGTTGATGATTTCTCTTTATGTTTGTAAAGCAGAAGCTGATATGAGACATGAAAAGGAGAGGAAGGAGCAAGAGCTGAAGAAGAGTCCTAAAGTTGAGTTTATTTCAGGAGGAACTCAGCCTGGACAGGTTGTGCTCCCATCAAAGTATAGCATGCCCATTCCAGGTTGAAAACCATCTACGAATCTGGTGGATGATATTAGCTTATGAAAAAGATGATTTTCTTTTGCATGATTCAATATTTTATCTTTTAAGAGTTCTATTAAATTAGTCATATTGCCATTTCAGTTGCTGGTTCTGCTAATGCATTGCATTCTGCATCAACTACAGCTGATGCTGTTGCTCGGGATGGTAGGCAGAACAAGAAGTCAAAATGGGATAAGGTTTAGTATTCTGCATACAGCATATTTTATGCGTTTTTACGCTTCTGTTATTGATCAGTCACATTTCTGAGCTTTCTATTTGTTTTAGGTGGATGGTGATGGGAGAAATCCTTTACCTACTGGTGGGCAGGATTCTCTGGCCTCAGTGGCAGCCCATGCAGCACTTTTATCTGCTGCTAATGTGGGTGCTGGATACACAGCTTTTGCGTAAGTTTCATTGAACCCTTTGACTAATTGATCTTGCTCAACTTTAGTTGACCCTTGACTCTCTTGTATTGGAGTCCTCAATTCCTTTTGGCTTGTGATGTATTGTGGTGAGAAGACATTAGTTGCCTCTTCTTTGTTATGAGGTGTTCTATTGTTTGAATTATTGCATGAGAGTTTTTTTAGAGTGGGAAAGAAGGTTAAAGAGAGTAATGGAAAAGTATGAAATGAAATGTAAATAAAGTAATTAACTTTATGGAAAAGTATGGAATAAAATGTAAATAAAGTAATTAACTTTACTTTGTTTGGGATTTTTTTTTAAATGTTAATGGATTTAAATTACTTAAAATTTTTTCATTCCATGCTTTGCCTCTCAATTTGGGGGTTAAGAAAAATAGACACCTGAAAGTAAATGAGTGTAAACTTTTAACCTCCATTTACTTTCATTTAGATCACCAAAAAATTAAAAAAAAAACCCTTACAAACGAGGTTAATCGGTTAATCTAATTAACATTCTATTCTTTAACTCTTTCCTCTAACCCACTCCCATTGAAGCCACAAGGGCAACTGTTTAGATGGAGGATTGTTGAATTTCCAAACAATTTTTGACTTGAACTACTGAAAATGGCATTAATTTTTCAAGCTTGATGGGAAAAAATTGGAAATAATAAGTAACTTTCTTTTATTAACATGGAAAAGCTAGTACTGGTAGTATTGATACCCATTATTATTCCCTAAATCTAAGTGGTCTGTCTTCACCAGCACCACAGTCGCATTTCTTTTGGGCCTCTTGGCAGTTCACAATTTTATGACTTGCTTTGGTTTCACTCACATTTTTTTTGGGCCAATGCCTTGGGCCCCCCAAAAAATAAGGACCCTACATATAATTTCTTTAAATTTTATTTATTTAGTTTAATTTTTGAAATATGAAAGTTTTAACCATCTTGAAATTCTACACAACTTTGAACTATTATTTATGCTAATAAATATCAGCTATTAATTATTATTTCACTAATATATCAAATAATATTATGCTATCTTATTTTTATGGTAATAATTATCTTCAATTTCTGTTTTGGTAAATAGCTGCAATTATGTTGCACAATTTTCTTTTTTATATTTTGT
Source organism: Omphalea diandra (assembly GCA_949677035.1). NCBI lineage: Eukaryota > Viridiplantae > Streptophyta > Magnoliopsida > Malpighiales > Euphorbiaceae > Omphalea > Omphalea diandra. The sequence continues at coordinate 9,353 of CATIWR010650506.1, read as the reverse complement.
ATTGAGGATAAGAAATTATAATCTATGTAAATATATTTATTAATTTTAGTGGTAAACACTTTCACTTTACATTTAAAAAAATAATTTAACATTAAGAATATCATATACTCTCTATTTTATTTATCTTGTACTCTAGGATTATGTATTCTTTTATAAAATCTCAATATTGATTAAACTAAATTTCAGTTTCTTCAAATGCATAGATAGCTTATAGAATAGGGTTAATCATTTTTATTACTGTAGTTTCAGGAGAAATGAATTTTTCAAAATTAAAATTAATAAAATCTTATTTATACACAATAATATCACAGGAAAGGTTAAATAATGTAGCTATATTAAAAATTATTTACTTTCTAACCTTGAATACGAAAGTTTAATTAGTGATTTTATTTCTCAAAAGTAAAAAAATTAAAATTTAAATAATTTTTTAAATTTTTTTATATTATTAAAAAGCCATCAAAATTATTCTTGCCTAGGGCCTTAAATATTGTTTGGTCTGCCCTGTTTGGTTTATGTGGATATTGTGGTATTATATCAATCATTTTTTGTCTGAGTTCCTTGAAATATTCCATTTAATTTTTTCTTGAACGTATTACCCTACCATAGGCCCACTTTACAGGAAGCTCCATGCACCGGAAAATCCTGAATGTGTTCATGATAAGTTATGAGTTCTATTAATTTATAACTCAAATGAAGCAGCTATAGTGGATATGCCAAACCTTTGTATTGCATTTTATGCCCATACTATACTGAGCTTTTTACTTAGGGACCTGTGGATGTGATGTAGAACTCTGTGTTGGTGCTAAATGGCCAAATGTTCATGTTGCATAAAAGCTTGGAAAGCAGCATGTTATTTATGTGTAATTCACCTTACTTCAATGTTTCATTAGTACCAGAACATGGCACAGTTGTGTTTTGATTACTACGTTTCACATATTATGGATAAGATGCAAGACGGGGATGATCATGATAAGAAATTCTTTATTGTGCCTAACATGTCTTTCAGTTAAAGAAACTATTGATGCTTAAGATCATCAAATACTACAATTGCAGGCAGCAGAAACGTCGAGAGGCAGAAGAAAGAAGATCCAGTGAAAAGAAGTTGGAGAGAAGATCTTGAGGCTGTTCATTGTAATGCTTCGCAGGACTTAATACGTATTAGAGGAAGGACAAAAGTTGTTCTAGGCAATGTTTGCTGCACATTTTTTTGTTCACCAATTCATTAGTGAAAATCATATTCAACTTTGCCTTACAGCTAGATTTGTAATCTTGAGGTTCCATGTAATATAGCAAACAGCACAAATTCAATGCCTTGCCGTACTCTGCTTGCTGAAATATCAGTTTGACATGATATTTATATTGGGCAGCAGGCAATGCGTACCGTGTATAGCTTGTAAACTGGTTGAATATGGGGTCAACGCCGGCAGAGCGTGTTGTTAAACAGTGGAGCAACTCGTTAGACATGCTCAGGCTAATCTGTACATGATGAACATTCAAATATTTTTGCTACATACTTTGTAATCAAATTAATGATTATATATTGGTAGATGATGTGATCATGACTCAAGTTGGAAAAGTGGGATTTTGCTTGGAATTGGAGCTTGGAAGGTTTCTCCCTCCTTCAGTCTTGGAATTCCCTTGACCTTTTGTCTTATTAAAAAGCCAAATTTGCCAGTAATCACGCACTCAACAAGAAAGGTCATAAGGAAAGTGATATTCATACATACTCCAAATTAGTCCCTTAATTTCTAGTCAAAATCAAACTTTTACGTACGCATTACAAAGTTCTAGCCGAAAGGCATCCCTTTGTGAAATAATTCAAAAGAAGACGGGGACCCATACTCTCCATAAAATATTCCTCTCTTTTGGATGGTATCTTCCCTACCATATGTCTCGGCAGCCTTTTCGAACTTATTCATCCCATTTGTCCCTCGCACAGTACAATTTTAAGCATCAAACATCCAGACACAATTATCATTGCTTTCTCATTTCTTAATGTTTGAAATTACTAGTATTTCATAATATCTTCATGATAATAATAAATTTGATGATAATAATAAATTTGATTCTTTGGATATATAGTTGCAAAAATTAAACATCTACATAACTCTGCCAACTTGGCATGTGTTTAGAGTTCTATCCTGTACCTTGTAGTTTAACACTTATCTTTGGGGCCACTGTTTTTATGGTCCGTGAAAAAGTGAAACGTAGTTCAGTTACACAGAGGATCGTATCAATGGCAGAGTTTCATTTCAATTTTCAGGAGAGTGAAGTTTAATGTTGCAATAAAAATAATATACTATACAAGTGTTTCAATTTTTAAAGAGCCAAATTTTTATGTTGTATGAATATTTCAATGTGTATACACACTAAATGACTATTTCATTGAGATCTTCATTTAAAAAAACTCAATCATTCAAAAAAAAAAAAAAAAAACTTTGGGGAGCTCCCACATACCTCTGAATCGTATGATTCTTTTTGCAAATGGAAATTTTGACCATCTATGCGCATTTAGAAGTTAGGTTGTCTTTTTACTGTTAGAATTATTTTCTTTACATGTGCATGCACTTGGAATCCCGAGACATAGGATGATGATCCATTATGTGTAAAATAACCACTTCAATGGGTTCTCTCCATCCAAACTAACAACTTTTGCTCTTATATTCCTTTTTTGTGTTTCAGTTTTCTTGACTAGCTTTCCTGCATATGCAAGAAACTAATTTGATATCCATCAATCATTGAGCAAAAAGGACAAGTTTTTCTGAAAAAGAATATCTACACCGTTGTTGAGAGTGGGATTTGAACCCACGCCCTTTCGGACCAGAACCTTAATCTGGCGCCTTAGACCAACTCGGCCATCTCAACACTGTTATTCTACAAAGTTATTGAATCTAACCCTATGCATGGCAATTTGTTTAGAGGGAAAAGAAACTAAAAAGAGAAAATAAAATTTATTTTTCCTTTATATATTTAAAAAAAATGAAAAAAAATAAATTATATTTTCCTTCCACATTTTTGGATAAAAAAGAAAGAAAAATTAAATTTATTTTCTCTCTTTCAATTAGAATATTAATGATAAAAAGGTAAATTCATTAAAATTTCATTTAACCATCACGTTTTCTCTCCATTTTGAAGGAAAGATTAAAAAAAGAAAATAAAAATTATTTTTTCTCTCTTTATTTTTTTTTCATTCTCAAACAATGAGAAATTATAATCTTTTTTTTATTTTTATTTTCATTCTTCTCTTACTTTACCTCTTTCCAAGCAAGGGTAAATCTTTTGCCATATTTATTAAAAATGAAAAACCACATAAACCTATGGTTACAAATTAACGGAGCCGTTTGTTTACGGCTTCTTAGAATTCGATTTGATAAGGAAAACGCTTGTTTAATAAATAATTCAAATATGAATTACGTAAAACTCGGATCATTTAGCTTTGTATGCTCTTTGTTTGAAGTTGGTAATACTATAAGATATAATTTATCCATTGTGGATACTGTAATTTTAATTTTTTATTATAAATTTAATATAAAATTATTATTGTATTAATTTAATATATTAAAATTTATTATTTAGGACCGTAATTTTTTTAAAAAAATTTATATTATATTAAAATTATTATTTTGTTTTGAGTTAATTTTAATTTGTACTGTGTTCTTAAAAATAATGTGATAATTTTAAAAATTAATAAGATAAAAGTAATTATTTGATAAATGATGGAAAATTATCTACTTAAAAAAGTAATATTTTCTCATATAGAATTCATATTATATCAAAATTATTATTTTATTTTAAATTGATTTTTACTAGATTTTAAAAATAATATGACAATTAAAAATTTAATAAGAAAAATAATTATGTGATACATGGTAAAAAATTATGTAACATAATTCATAAGTTCAAAGCTTTAGATGGACTCATCCATTGTGTGATATAATCATGATAATAAAATTTAAATAAGTCTAATATTTATATTTATCAAAAGTTAAATAACCAAAAATTATTATAATATATTATTTTTTTATAAACAGTTTTTGTCTAATTAGGGTTTTTCATGTAAATAAAATAGTAAAAATAAAGTTACAATTAAATTAATATAATAAATATTAATAATAATATAATTATTTTAACAAAAAAAGAAAATTCATAGTTTCAATTTTTTCTTTACTAGTTACTTGTTTTCTTTGCTTTTTTTTTTTTAATTATATAAGAAACTAAATATTTTTAATATATTAAATTTTTAAAATATTTTTATGAAGAAAACTTTTTATATTATTAAAGTTTCTATATTGTTTTTACGTTAAAAACTTTTGATATTATTTTCTTTTTGATTAATTGAGTAAACTAAATATTTGATTATTAACTTATTACGTAATGAAATAAAAATATATTACATTACTATTTATCAAAAATATTATATTGCTAATATAATGACTTGATAAATGATAAATACTCATATAAAATTGAATGTAAGATCAGAATTTAATATATATATATATATTGATGGATTATTTTAAAATTTAAATTTAAATAATTTTATTTACTAATGCATAATATATTTATATGAAGATTTTTTTTGTTGAAAAGCTTACAAATTAGTGCAACACAATGGCTTTTTAAACAAACTGTATGTTTGGAAAATAGGTTTTGTTAGTTAATCATTGACTTTGTAAGTTCTAATGATCCAAGCGAGTGGCTGCCGACACCATACATGAACACGACTATACATAACAGGAGAGGACACTGCATGACCCATCATCCTAACCAAAATAGAAGGGACAACATAAATCATTGTCTCCTTGTATTATCATTAATATATTTGTTTCATGAAAGGTTTTGGTTGCTCAGTTAGGTCTCTGTGCTCCGGCTCAGATGGTAAATACCATGAACGTTGGTGCTGCCATTTGCAGAGGAAAGAAAAAAGTTGATTTTTATGAGCCATATGTGTGCTATATATGAGTAGAGAGGGAGAGCTCAGATTTCTAAGTTGTTTGTCTTTCATAGAAATGGAGACGTTGGAGATTCGTACACTGTTTCTTCACACGTTGGGCCCTAGTCATCTTGTTGGGTTCTTTTCTCTCTTTATTTTATACACCAAGTCATCATTTATTTCTACCTACATTACACATTATATATATATTTTTTTTTTGTTTCAAAAATTATCAACAAATCTTCACTGGTAAGGAAGTGTATTTTATATAATATTGAGTTTAAATTTACTGAAAAACTATAAGAAAATATTTCTCATGAGTTTATTCAAAGAAAAAATAGCCTAGAAACTCTAAGAAGAAACTAAACTATGTTTCTTATTTTCTCCAACACTAGAATGATTTATCAAATTTCTTCAATTTCTGTTGTGCAATATCAAAAATTTCATTATGCATTTGGAAGGATTTTAAAAAAAAAATTTGTCAACATACACTAGAATCCACCACCATTTGCTTTGAATATTTGTTGAGAAGAAAAATGTAAACACATAATGTATAAACTATTAAACAAGTGATAAAAGTAATATTTTCGGAATCATATCGAAAATATTAGAAATTAATCAATAATTTAATTAAATTATGAGTCAAATTTGATTTATTAAAAATTAGTTAAAATTAAAAAAATTGATCAAAATTAATAAAATTTAAATAATATCAATTCAATCTGAAATCATGTTATAATTTAAAATTTTTAGAAATATATTATTTTACTTAAATTTTGAATGTTAAAAATGCATTTTCATTATATTATTGTATTGTATTATTTTTTAAAATTTTATTTTAAATATTATTTACTTATTTTTTAAACAATAATTTATTGAATTGAACTGACTAATGATCCGAACAGTTCAACCCCAGTCTAATATTAAACTTTTGGTAAAAGCATCTTTTCCTTTCTGACATTTGTTGCAGTTGTTTTCTTATATGTCATGATATTTCTTTGTTTTTTTCTTGAAAAAAAAAAAAGATTTCCTTTGTTTGCATTGGTGGAATCATTATGTATAATAAATTAATTTCTATTTTCTTGTATTATTTTTTTCCTGAAACCCTGTTTTAGAACTGGACCATATTAAAACAAAAGAACAGAAAATAATGGCAAGGAAAAGGAGATATGTATACATATATATGTATGTATATGTATACACACACACACAAATAAAATACAAGACAGCCTTTTCTTATTTCGAATATGGAAATCCCATTACTTTGCTTTAGGGTCCATGCAAGATTCATAAATCATGATAGTGAAGGCCCACCAAGCTATTGCATAATCTTGCACTAAAATGAGATAAGCACTGCTGATGCCAATATTAATTACTTTCATAATCCCAACTTAATCTTAACAATACATTTAATTAACATCAAACAAAAAGAACAAGGTAATAAAAGGAAGGTTTACTGGAAATGTTGACCGTCCAGTCAAATGCATGGAGATTACAAGTCAAGCGTTACTGTCACAGATAGATCATACAAACATGAATCACTTGTCTTTTTTACTCAAACTAAAAGAAAATAAAGAAATACCAATGACTTCCCCAATTTACCTTTCATCTTTTATCCCTTTTTTTAAGATAAAAATAAGATATAACAATCAAAAGATTTGTCTTCTTTTTTGAAAAGAAAAGATTGATCTTCTTATTACTAAAATAAAATGCTTTTTTTATACCATAAAATACTCGAGAAGGAAATAATTAAGTGTTGAACGCTTCGAAAGAAGACAATAAAATATTAAGTTAAAGATACATTTACCATATAATAAAAAGAAAACCCTTTTCATTATTTTTTGTGTTCCATTTTATGGTAATAAATCTCGAAGAAGTTGAGTTGGATAAATTTATTATAGGAATAGTGGAGGCATTAAGCAACGGTAACAACCAGTTTGGCAGCTCTCCAGGGGCAACATGGGAAATATGAAAAAGTTAACGGAAACTTCTGTTAAGTCTTAATTCTTTATGCAAATCAAAAACAGAGGTTAATTAGTGGGCGGCAAGTGCCATTTTTTTCTCACTACTTTCAGTCCTTATTTCTATAGTCTATCCTCCAATCTTCCTCCCTTCTTTTTTCACTCTTTCTATGCTTTCTTCTCTCTTTAGTTAACTTTTTTCTCTTTATCTTTTCTTTTTTTGTGTTGATGAGTCGATCTAATTGCATTGCTTTTGCTTACTGTATTAAGCAAAGACCTTGAAACAATCTTTCTTCTTTTTCTTCTTCTTCTTCTTGCTCTAATATTCCTATCTATCTATTCATTGATTCATTTAGAGTTATAGAAAGAAGTATAGGCAATGGCAGCGCCAAAAGCAGAAGAGATAAGTCACCCTCCGATGGACCAACTTCAAGGTTTAGAGTACTGTATTGACTCTAACCCATCTTGGGGTAATTGATCCTCATTTATATTCTGTTCTTTTCTTTATTTCCTAAATTAAAAGCATTTATATTTTGTTCTTTTCTTTATTTCCTCAATTAAAAGCTCATTTTATAACTCTTCCTTTATCAATTTGTATACGTGAGAGCAGGAGAAGCTATAGCTTTGGGTTTCCAGCATTACATTTTGGCACTAGGAACCGCTGTTATGATTCCTTCTTTTCTTGTTCCTTTGATGGGCGGTGATCACGTAAGTCCTTGGGTTATTTATCAAGAACATCAACATTTTTCTTTATGTATGTTATTTGCATCAAACCATTGGAAATCTCATTTTTCTGTTAAAATTTTTGGGATGAATATATGATGGCTTCAGGGTGATAAAGTGAGGGTTGTACAAACTCTGTTATTTGTTGAAGGGATCAATACGCTTCTACAAACACTGTTCGGAACGCGTTTACCAACCGTGATTGGAGGCTCTTACGCATTTATGGTCCCCATCATTTCAATTATTCATGACCCTTCTCTGATGAGCATTCAAGACAATCACGTGGTAGTCTATTTTTTTCCTTCCTGCCCTTAATTTTTTTCACCTTCCCTATTCCACACTATGCTTTATTTCACTAAAGTTGGACTCCATTTGGGAGAACTTCGAGAGTTCCTTTGGTCAATGTATGTGTGACCCACTTATTTACCTAACTTAGCTCTTCTTTTTCTGTTTGCTTATCAAACTATAGTCACAGACATTATCATAAGCTTATATTTGTTTAAATGACATCAATAAGAGTTCATTAACCTATAATTAAACGCTAACGATTATAGTGATTAATAGTAAGGTGCGATAAGATACTATCCTCTATTGTAAGAAAACTATACAAAATAAATACAAAATATCTTAATTTTTTTTAAGACATAATATGATGGAGAAAAAAATTTTCATAAATAGTTGTTATCTATAATGTGTGATAAAAAGTATATGATCATTGCAATAATAGAATTTATTATTAATTATCAAAATAAATAAAATTGTGTTTTTTAATTTATTTATTAATATGTCCAAAAATTACTTATGATAGAAAAATATTCATTAAAATATCTAATGTATGTCAACCACACATAAATTAGTATTTTAACTTAATGATGAGTGAAACTTTTTAGTTTTGATTCGAATATCATTAGTGTAATTTCTTTTGTTCAATATTAAAAAAAAAAAAAAATCAGACACATTTTGTTTATTTTTGAGCAGGATTTGATGCGTCTGACATGAGTTCAATCAGTACAGCTGTCAAATAAAAACTGTTCCACTATATATATATATATATATATATATATATATATACACTCTTTCTTGAAGGAGTGTCGGGGCAATCACAAATACCATCCAATGAACAATATGATGTATTTGACAATATTTAATGCAAAAACAATAATGGTTTTGTTAAATGTATGTGTATGTAGAGATTTCTGAATACCATGAGAGCAGTTCAAGGTGCTCTAATAGTATCATCAAGCATACAGATAATCTTGGGATACAGTCAATTGTGGGCCATTTGTTCCAGGTACTGCTATTTCTCAAGTGAATTTCAATCAGATAATCAAATTTGTATTTTATGGATCGTTGATTTATTGACCTCATTTGTTGATTTATTGACCTCATTTGTAACCAAAAAAAAAAAAAAAAAAGAGCTCATTTATGATAATATCCTTTTTCAGGTTTTTCAGTCCTCTTGGAATGGTTCCGGTGATTTCATTAGTGGGTTTTGGTCTGTTTGATAGAGGCTTCCCTGTGGTATATATAACAACTGCTTGCCATTGTTTTCAAGTTAATTGTTCTCAAATATGGACAAATTCTCCATCATGAAATATGTTTCTTGCTTTGTAAGGTTGGAAGGTGTGTAGAGATTGGCATTCCCATGCTCATCCTATTCATATCCTTCTCCCAGGTATCACTCAAATTCTCTTTTAGTTTTGAATACATCAGACTGCCAAAGTAATTTGTTATAATAA
>CATIWR010650447.1:0-58528 GCA_949677035.1 Omphalea diandra | reverse complement strand
ATATTATTTTTCTTTCAATAATATAAATATATATATATATATATATATATATATATATATATATATATATATATATACTGGTTTTTTTTAGAACTTTTTTATTAGTTAATCTTTATGAAAGATACTATATGATGCGACTGAACAAAATTCAATTTAAATAGAAAAATTAATCAAATTAAACTAGTTTATTCTTTGCGTTTTAATTTTTATGTAGGTTCAATTTGATTTTATTTCTTTTAAAAATTTTCAATGGGTTCAGTTTAATTAAATTTTTAAAAAACTTTGATTTACTAAAATTGAACTAAATTAATTTTAAATTAAATCAAAATAATTGATAGTTATATTAAATTAAATCAAAATAGTTCAAATCCATATTCATTATTTCAATTTATTATTTAAAAAATGGACCAATTAAACTTTTGGTAGCTTAATTAACTAAAAATTTTAAACTTTAGATCAATTTTTAATTTTAACATAAACTTTAATTCATCTCAATAAAATGACTATAATTAATAATTCATTTTAATATTAATCATTGATCACTGTCCAATTAATTTTTTTGGCCAAGATTATTATATGATGTTTTTTAATAATTTTTATTTAACACATAAGAAAGAAAAAACTCTTTTTTTAGTAATAATAATTTTCATATTTATAAATAATAAATTATTTAATGATTTCAAAATTAAAAGAAAATCAAACTAAAAAATCATTGTAAAGAAACTCTTTTAAATCCTAAAAAAATCAACAAATCCATAATTCTTCAATAAATATACTAAAAAGTCCACTTCAAATAAACCTATAAAAAAAACTCGAGAGTGTGAAAAATAAAAAATAGATTCTTTTCTGAGTTTGTTTGAAGTAAATTTCTGAGTGTATTTATTGAAAAATTATAAGTTTGTTGATTTTGCCCTTGATTTACATCAACGGGGGATCCTTAAGGTCTTACACAAGATAGAAGCCCTTTTTCTAAAGTTGGGGTCAATAGGGGGCCAAGGCAAGACGATACATTGGTATCATCCCCAAGTGAAATGTGAAGTCACCACTCGACTTTGGTTGAGACAAAAATTAGGGCAAAGACAAATTATGAGTCTGTCTAAGTCATTTAGAAGGCTCACTCTGTCTTCACCCTATCAGAGATGGGGTTCCGGAGTTGGGTACGACTTAGGGAAGAGGTTAGACATCCCTAAGTCACCCGGATATGGGGATCCAACCTTCAGGCAATCAATGGTTCATTCTTATACCTTGCCTTTATTAATCAATTTCTCATTTATCCACCTAGGCACATCCAAGCACATCCATCTAAGCAAGCCATCAACCATAAAAATAAAGTATGCAATGCATCAATGATATACAAAATGTAAGAAAAATAATAAATAATATATACAAGGCGGGGAAGGGGATAGATATCCAAATGGTGGGATTATCATGCATCCATTCATTCAGATCATGCATAATTAATTAGGAATGGGGCAAGTGGGTTTTAGCATGCATTATCAGTCATCCATTCAAACACACTATGCATAATCATATAGGATGAAAATCAAGGCCATGTTCATGGCTTAACTCAAGTAATAACACCTACACCCAAAGGAAGGGAAGAAGTTAATAATCAAATGATAAAAAAGCAAATAATAGAAACTAAAGGAAAATCAAATAAAGTTCTTAATAACTATCTTACCCCACCTCCAAAGTCAAGGTCCTTAAATATACATCTAACATCCATGGTAACACATCCTAACTTTACAAAATCAGTAAACAAACAGAAAAACCAATGCATGAGTTTTTAACATATGAAGAAGTAAACATGCAATGTAAGGCATTTGGAGGATGTTTAATAGCCTAAGGCAAAAACTTACTGCAAAAGGTATCCTAGGATTGATGAATCCTCACCCTTTGTAACTCTAAAAGAGCATGACATTCATAGCACTACTAACCATAAATGAGTGGTTAAAATGCAAATCGAAAAAGGAATCACATAACTAAGATACTATTCACATGTTTCTTAACATAAATAGAACCATAAAGAAGGACTCTCAAGGTCATTGGAATCCCAAGTTCCTCACTTAGTCATTGCCCTAAAGTGATTAACAACAAAACTGAAATCATCATTGAATCTACATTACATTAGTGAGCATGAACATTAAGATAACAAGAACTATGAGAACCCTTATAAAACCTATAAAAACTCCATTTTTAGCGATGAAGAAACCTAAAAGAATACCTTGGATAACAAAAATTTGGATAAGAAGAAAATAGGTTTCACAAAATTGTGCCCAAGAAACCAAGCCTATATAGCCCATTATTGGGGCTGTACAACCTATAAATAGGTTGTACAACCCCTAAATCCTAGGTTTTTGGAAACCAAAAAAAAAAAAAAAGAAAAGGAAAGGGAAGAAAAAAGTGGGAAATATGGGGCCTTGGATGCCTTTGTGTGTTTTTATGCCCTTAGAGGCTCACAAGGTGTTCAATATCCTCAAAAAATGTTTATGGAATACACAAAAGTGAAGAGTACAAACTTAGTTCTACCATGGAATGAGTTGGGGTGAAGTAGTGTTTAAATTTTCTGTGTTTGAGGAGTAATTTCAGCAGAGTAACCTTAGGGTTTTTCAACCTCCCCTCCTTCTTCAAAATGGGGGGTATTTATTGAGGGAGAAAGGTACAACACAGCCATAAATGATTCTGGTTGTACCGTGTTTGTATCCAATCACAAAGAAGGAGGTGAATCTTCTAAAATTAGGGTTCACATGCGGGTTATACATCTAAGAATGAGTTGTATATCCATTTGTCAGGGTTGTATAGCCTTAGGGTTTAAGGAGAGACCAATTTTAGAATGTTCTCAACTCTAAGGTTTAAACATGTGCATAGCTCTTGTTTAACAAAAAAAAAAAAGGTAGTGTACAAAGAAAATAATAAAGAAGAGCAACTAATAACAGGGAGATGCTGCTTCTAAAATGTGATAGCTCTATTGAGAGTTGTAGTTGAACAATTACAGATATATATGAAAAAAAATAGATTAATGTTTTTAACTTATAATGGTTGCCTATAAATAATGTTATGTTCAATACTTATTTTTATTCAACTTCTAGATTGCTCTAACTATGCAAGCTCCTATACTTAACCGTTACTATTTTGAAGTCTTAACATTTATAGAATTCTTAAGCCCCCATCTCCTATACTTATTTATTATGACTTTCACATTTATATTTTTATATCTACTAATTTCCAAATAACGTATATATAGCATATAAGTAAATTTTAAATTTCAAATATCATTTGAACTTTGCTAAGAAATCATATAACATACTACATGCATCTTTTTTTTTTTTGCTAAGTATATTTGTATAGTCTTCCTTTTTCTTTGATATTATAAAAGCATTTCAGTCCTTTGCTACTTCAAAATAAATGTTTCTTACTTTTCCTACGATTTTAAGTACATATTCTCAGCTCTCAATATAATTTAGTATTTTTATATTTTCCTTTTCTTTATTTTTTAGCTATTTTTTTTTTAATACAAAACAACCTGAAAATAAACATTGCCTTTGTCAACTCTATGGCTTTAAAGAAATTATACATTTTATGCTCTATATTTTTTATTAACTTATTCGGTTTCATGTTGCAATATCTTTAGTAGCTTCTTCTTTTTTTTTTTTTTTTAAATTTCATTTCTGACAAACTTTACTAGTACTTTGTAACTACACATATAATTGTCATGCATGCAAATATCATTCCCTACCTTTCAATAGCACTGTAAGTTTCTTGTTCGAAATATATAACTTGGTTATAAATTCTAAACATTGTTTTTACATTTATAATTGTCTTTTTTTTTTTTTTTTACATTGTGTTCCTCTATTTTATCTATTCTATGATATTCACAATAGATTTACTTTTATTTATATTTGGAATTTAGCCTTGTTACCAGTTATGTTCTTTTTGTTTTTTTTTTATGCAAGTTATGCTTAGTTAAATTCTACATAAAAATAGAATTGAATAATAAAATTCAGTTGCATAACAAAAGATGCGATATCTATTAATTAGATATGAGGAATAAAACACTTGCCCATGGATAAATTTGGGATTAAAGTTTAAAAACACATAGTCTATAAATGCAGTTATATAAAAAAAAATATTTTGTCTAAAGCAAAAAATTGTAGACGAGAGTAGTTTGAAAAAGAAATGTACAATTTTGTACATAACCATATTTAGAGCTAATGTATTTCCAAACTTTAATTTTAAATTCATCCATAGGCAAGTGTTTCACTCATCATTTCTAGCTTATAGATATCATATTCTTTAACATGTGATAGAATTTTATTATTTAATCCTAGTTTTATATTAAATTTAACTAAGCATAAGTTATATAAAAAAATATCAAAAAGAGAACTGATAACAAAGTTAAATTCAAAAATAAAAATAAAATTGGATCTATTATGAATGTCATAAAATAAATGAAAATAGATAAATATTAAATTATAATTTTGAGATTATTAATTTTCAAGATAATTTTATGTTAGCCTATTAACGATATATTTCTATTAAATTTTTGTATAATTCATATATTACATTATAATGATTTATATTTGTTTATATAATAACTAAATAATTAAAAAAATTTATTTAAAGTCTTGAATTTATTTAATTCGATGATTTATAATTGATAATATATTTTTAAATTTAACTAATAATTATTTCATTAATTATGAAACTTTAGATAACTAACATGTCTGGAATATTCAAATTAAGTTTACTTTTTTAATAATTAAAAAATATATTTTTTATTTAGGTATTTTTCTATCAAAGTACTGTATGTATTAGTAACTGTATTTTCTATTTGTTATAATATTATTAGTTTTAAAGCAAAATAATTAAATCATAAAATTTTCAAATAAAATATAATGTTTTAAGATATATTTTATAATAGAGTTGGCACCGATCATAATTAAATTTAAGATATATAATAGCTTATTACTTTTATAGTATAGTTACAAAATTTTAGTTTCCATAATAAAAACAAATTCCTAACAAATGGTTTGCGTGAGCATCAAATCTCGGACCTCGAGATGCGAGACTAATGATGAAAACTAGCATAAATATTTCCCAAGATGCAAGGGAAATTGTGAAAAAAAGATGAATAAAAGGCGTTAGGAAACCTTGGATTGAGCCCTAAAACCAAGCCCAAGCCCAAACCTGCCAACCTCGGTTTACTGGGTTGTACAATCAAGCACATGACTATATAGACCAGCCCTAAAACCCTAACAAAAAGAAGGTTCTAGAACTCAAAAACAGTCAAGCACATGATTGTACAAACAAGACCCTAAAACCCTAATAGAAAGAAGATTCTGAAACATGGACACCTAGCATTAAGGGGGTGTACAACCAACATCAAAAGTTTGTATAACCAACCTCTTCGATGTGCAGACAACCTTCAAACCTTAATTCCATAACTTCCATGGTCCTGTCTACTATAGGATGTGGATGGCTTGCAACTAGAACCAGTCCAAACTTGGGTGCACCCTTCCTCCTATATAAAGGCCACACCATTTGAAGAGAAAAAGGAGGCTTGCATAACCATAAGGAAACTCTACCAAATTCTTACCACAAACATCCTTAAAACATAAAAACCCTAAACCTAATTCATCACCATAAAAATTTAAGGTAGATAAGGCTTTTACTTTTCACTTTTGAACATTCCCATTGCATTTTTTAAGGATAAGTTCAAAACATTATGTGTTTGAGAGTAAGATAATAATCAACAACATCTAAGGGTCCCTTTATCCCTCTTTTCCTCCCCTTTTCTTCTTTTTCTTTCTTTCAAAAAAACACAGTCTTGGTAGGCTATATAAACTTCATGTAGTCTGTATAAACTACTTTGTAAGCTGTACAGACCACTAGTTGGTCTATACAACCTTTTTGACCATGGATAAATTATGAAATTCATATCTTTCCCCATTAAGATTTCCCTACTTCTAGACTATCATTTTATGATATTTAAGAGTTCCATTAATAAATGGGTGGAGTTTTTGTAACCTAGGACTGTTATTCATTCAAATGATGGAATAATGACCAAGTTTAAGGTTTGTTTTATGATTTATCATTTTTCAAGACTTTTTATTAATTCATCTTATGATTTATTGAACATTTAGGTTTCTGTTAGCCATGATCAAGTAAGGAATCTCATTCTTAGGACATTGAGAATCTCATTATAGTCATTGTTATTTTGGTTACATCTTCATGTATATTAACTGACATATACTTTGGCCCAGTTTCTACCCTTTATTGATTAACATTCTAACCCTATAAATGGTTAGTGATTCTTATGGATGCCAAGCTCTTTAAGAGCAATGAGGAGGAGGGTTTAATAACCCTAAGATCCCCTTATTGTTATGACTTTGCCCAAGGCATTAATATCCTTTAATATGTCATTACCTTTCATGTTTATGATTTCTCATGTTACATGACTCACATGTTTGTGCTTATTTGGTGTTCTTAATTTTATCATATGATTCATGTTATCTGGAGATGTTTATGATTATGGACTTAGAAACATTTTTAGGTTCTTTGACTTGGAGACATGGTAAGATTTTGCATGAGTCTTATTTTCTTTAGTTTGGTATTATTATCTTTATGACGACTACTAACATGTGTGTTTTCTTTTATGTAGGTGCTTATTTGAGTTAGACCACTAATAGTGATCTTGGTGATAATTATTTGGATCAATTGTGCATAATGTGAATGATAAATATGCATGATTCTCCCTTTGCCATGTTACACGATCCTCCTCCCTTTTGATGCGGATTATAATGATGTTATGGCTTGATTATTGGATTGTGCTGGGAACATACTTAAAAGCATTAACCTGATTAATTAATAACACGGTTAAAATGGTAAAAATGAAGTAAAGATTCCTAAAGGATGGATCCCAACTTTCGGGCTGTTTGGAGGTACTTAACCTTTTTCCCAAGGCATACCTAATTTTCCAACCCGATCTTTGATGGGATGAAGATGAATTAGGCCTTCTAAATGACTTCGTTAGTTTTAGATTTTGCCTTGCCAAGATTGTTGTCCTAACCAAAGTCAGATGACAACTCCATATTCTTTAGGGATGGTACCGATGTATCACCCTGCCTTAGTCCCTTTTGACCACTACTTGAACAAAAAGGGCTTCAATTTGCATGAGTCCTAAAGGATCCCCCGTTGATCCCAATATAAGCCACTATTCGAGGTCACTACTAATGTATGACCCTCGTGCTCTCGATCTCTCATTGATCGATAAAAAGATGGAGTTATAAGCAAGATTCCACTTGTTTGAGTAAAATGTTGAAGGTGCTCATAATGGTGACTTTATTGGGGACTTGAATTGACTTCACATTTAATTTGCACTTCACTTTTTTTTATCATAACAACTTTATAATTTATTGGTCCAATTGCATTCATGTAACCACCACACTTCACTATACACACTAGGTCTATACGTAGAAAAATTGATGGTTTCTCCAAACTTGAGACTTAAGATCCATTCAAGCTTAGGGGATGGTAAGAAGGGTTCATCACTCATAAGCCAAGTACTTTCAAGTATATCCAATGAGGGTTATGACAACTGTCCCTCAATCTTATGGGAGCCATCAACTATAATAACCAACTCAATCATTTAGGCAAATGTAAGAGCCGATAACACCTTAGAATAGGGTACCCTTTTATTTTGCATTTCTTCTCTAAGAAAAGGGTTGAAGTCCTTAAAGAATATAGTTAGGATTTTCCTTATACAAATACCATTATTACCTTATTCCCTTTTGGTGTAATCATCCCCTTATGTAAAATATGTGTGTATTCCCCTACTCCACTATATAAAGAGTTCCCATTTCTTATATAAACACTCATGTGTATCTTTTGCCTTTCTCTAAAAAGGATTCCTTCTTTCCTTGTACATTTTCTTCTTCTAGTAATGTAAAAAGTTTTCTCTTCATATATTCCCTCTTCTTATGTTTTTCGTTCCTTTGTATATGTTCTTATGGGACTTTAATCTTTCTTAGTTTAAGGCAATTGTGCACATTTTTTATCCCTTATTGGTAGAAGAATGAGACCCCACTTAGGAAAGAGCTTTTAGACCTCCCGTGTGGGAGGAATAAGGTTGGAAGGATTTATTATTGATAATGTGTGCATTTTATACATAGACGCATTCTTTATTTATTCATGCATCATACTAATAACCCTTGTCTTATAGCCATTATAACTTTATCTAACCCTTGTAGAAGAGAAAAAGCAACTGAGTCATCAAGAAAAGTAAAACCCCTAGCCTGATCTAAAGACTATAGCTGCTCATGAAACCTACAATACTGCCAAAATTTATGAGAGCCTCAAAATTTGCTCAAACTAGTGGAATCTTACTTGTGACTTCATCTTTTTATCGATCAACAAGGGATCGAGAGGACAAGGGTTTTCTAATTGGTAATGACCTAAGATATGGTACGTGTTTAGACCAATGAAGGATCCTTTTAGGCCTTGCCCAATTCAAAGCCCTAAGTCATAAGTGATGGTCATCGGGGGGACCAAATGTGGGACAATATGTTGTCCTTGAGAAATGTGGAGTCATCACTCAACCTTGATCGAAACAAGAATCTAGGGAAGACAAAATCTAAACTTAATCTAAGTCAATTAGAAGGCTAATTTCTTCTTTACCCTATTAGAGATTGGGTTCAAAAATTGGGTATGCCTTATAGAAGCGGTTTGGCACCCTCAAATAGCTCAAATATTGAGATCTGGCCTTCGAGTATCTTTGGTTCACTTTTAATATTTTAATCGAGTTATTGATTAGTTCGATTAATAGACCTAAGCATGCCTTTAGCACAATTAAGCCAATCAAATCATTCAATCAATTTAAAGGGGAATGAGGTCATGCATCATGGTATATGCATCTCATTATCTGAACATAACATGCACACAACACCATTCATGATCATCAAATATGATCATTGAGACCATTATTCATGGCCTAACTTAAGTCAAATACCTATACCATAAAAAAAAAAGTTAGTAACTAAAATAAACAAAAAGAAATCAAGGAATCAAATAAAGTCATTAATCATCTTACCATGTTTCCATAGTCAAGGTACCTAAACATGTATCTAAGTCCATAATAACACCTCCCAACATCACATAAAAAAATATGACAAACAAACACAAAGATATGAGTTATGAAGCATGAAAAAACATAGACATAAGATGCAAACACTTTAGAGGATGTTCAATGGCCTAAGGCAAAGATGGTCTAAAAGGAACCTTGGGTTATAAAGACCCTCCTCCTCATAGCTCTCAAAGATCATGACATCCATATGCACCTCTAACCATGACAAAGGTTAGAATGTCATCTCTATAAGGGGAAATTACAAGCCAAAAACAAGCTAATAACATTCTTAAAAATAGCCATGATCACGATAAGAATCCAAGGTCCTAGGAAACCTAAGTTCCTTACTTAGTCACTATCAAATCTGATATAAAAGAATGCCTAATGTACCAATCAATCAAAATATGAAGGAACATGGAGTATTCACATAAAATGCATCCTTAAACCATTTAAAACTTATTCAAGATTCCATTTTTTGAAATGAATAGGGGTCCTAGACCATTTGGTCTCATCCCATTCTATTAATATAATTGTAAAAAATCATAAAAAGTTGTTTTGATAAGAGGGAACCTAGATAAGAGGAGAAGAGTTCTGCAAAACTGTTCCTAGGGAAATAATGTTGTACAACTTATATATAAGGTTGTACAACCTAGAAAGGTGGGTTGTATAACCTACAATAAGGTTGTACAACCCTTCTTTCTTAGGTTTTGGAAGAAAAAAAAGAAGAAGAAGGGAGAAAATATAGGGTTCTTAATGCCTTCCTTGATGTTTACTTACCCTCAGAGGCTTATTAGATGATTTATATCCTCTAAAATGCTTAGGAAATGCATAAAAAATGTAAAGAGTAAGCCTTGTTCTACCTTGAAATGAGTTAGGTTTAAGGTTTTTATGCTAAGTATGATTTGAGGGGAAAATTTGGTAGAGTTTTATTAAGGTTTATAAGCCTTTTTCTCCCTCTTCAAATGATGGAGGTATTTATAAGTGATGAAATAATGCACAGAGCCAAAAATGGTTTTGGTTGTAAAATATTTATATCTAATCATAAAAAGAGAGATGGTTCTCATGGAATTAGGGTTTACATGGAGGCTGTACATCCATTTGTCAGGGTTGTATAGCCCTAAGGTTTAAGAGGGACCAGTCTTAAAAGGTTTTGGGGGTTAGGGTTTAAAGAAAGGTTATATGTGAGAGTCTCGAGTTTCGTGGTTATGCTCAAACGAGTGAAATCTTACTTATGACTTTTACCTTTCATTGATCATCGGGGGATATAGAAGATGAAGGTTATACTTTATTAATAACCCCTAATCGTGGCATCTGATTGGACTAATGAGGGGAGGGGTCCTCTTAGGCCTTGTGCAATTTTAAAGCCTTTAGTCCAAAATAGCGGTCATCAAGGGATCAAAAGTGGGATTATCCCTTGGTATTACCCTATAAAATATTGAGTCACCATCCGACTTTGGTCAAGATAAAATTCGAGGAAGGCAAAATCTGAACCTAAGCTAAATCATTTAGAAAACCCACTTCGTCTTCACCCCATCAAAGATCAGATTTGAAAATTAGGTACAACTTGGGGAAAGGGTTAGACACCTCAAACCACTCAGGTATTGGGATCATGCCTTTGGGTATCTTTGGTTCACTTTTAACATTTTTGCTGAGTTATTGATTAGTCTAATTATCGCCCTTAAGCATACATCTAAACACGATCAATTTTAATAAATAAAGTCATCACTCAAAAGAAAAAATAAGTCATGCGTCATGGTGAAGAGGTTTCACGTATACATCTTTTATACACATATAATCATTCATAACAAGGAAGAAGATCATGCGACATGGCATAGGGATTTAACATACATCATCATCCATCCATACACATAAACATCCATAATCAATATGTGGTAGTGATAAAGACCAAAGTCATGGGACATATCAAGTGATGACACCTACACCCAAAGGAAGAAATTAAGTTAACGATGAATCAATATGAAAACTAATAAAAAAAATGTAAAATAACCCAAAAGGAGCAAGATAAGGTTTATGGTAGCCATCTTACCACATCTCTAAAGTCAAGGTTCCTAAGCAAATATCTACATCCATAATAGTCACATTTCAACATCACAAATAAGAATATAAGACATGAAGGAAATGCATGGGTAATAAACAAAAAGGAAAGATAACACATGGTAGACAACATTTGGAGGACATTGAATGGCCTAAGGCAAAGATTCACCTCAAATGAGATCCTATGGTTGATGAACACTCCTGATATTATTCACAAAGAGCCTAAAATAGATGGCATAAGTAACTATTATAAAAGTTAGGATGCTAACTCAAAAAGGGAAGTTAAGAGATCAAAATACTATTCACATAACTAGCACATAAACTCCAATACTAAGAAAACTTTCAAGGTTAAGGGAACCTCAAATTCCTTAGTTGATCATGACCTCTTAGTATCTAAAAGAGAGCCAAAACATAATTACAAAGCCAAAGAAAAGGAAGGAATACAAAAGCATTTAGATAGAAAGGTAATGAAAATTATTTAATAAGGGTATTAAGTCATTATACTTCACCTTACTCTGTCATTAAAGTCACCAAATATCCCAAAAGATACCTTCAAAAGCAAGAAATCCAAAAGAAAGGGGAAGAAAGTTTTTTGCTATGTTATAGAAAACTTGGGTTGTACAACCATGAATAAGGGTTGTACAACCTAAGAAGAGGGCTATCCAGCCTACCAATAAGGGTGTACAACCCTTATTTTTTAGGTTTTAAAAACAAAAAATGAGATAGAAAAGGGAGAGAAGAAGAAGGGAAAAAGGGAGTCATAGGTATGTTTTGGTGATGTCTTTGCCCTTAGAAGCATAATGAAAAGTCCAACATCATCCAAAGATGCTATGATAGTGAATAAATGCAAAGATGAAAGCCTAGTTTTACCTTGTAGAAAGTGGGGTGAGGTTAGGGTTTAGGTTTCATGTGTCTAGAAGTGTTTGAGAATTGATTTTGGTAGAGTTTAGTTAGGGTTTCCAAGCCTCTCTCTTCTCTTAAAATGATGGGATATTTATAGGTGTTGGATAGATGCATAATGCCAAAAATAGTTTTGGTTGCACCATGGATGCATTCAATCACTGAAAATGAGAGTGTGATACTGGAATTAGGGTTTACATGTGGGCTATTCAGCTAAGAGTGGACTGTATATCCCTCTGTCAGGGTTGTATAAACTTATTATTAAAAAGGGGACAATTCCAAAACATTTTAAAGATTAGGGTTTAGATAAGGTTGCACAACCTTACATAAGGCTAAACAACCATCCTTTAATGGGCTTGGTCTTTGGGCCATTTTATGGTTTCTAAGGTTTTTGATCTCTCCCTTTGATAATTCCCTTTACATATTGAGGAACGAATTCAATGACTTTCATCGTCCGACTTGCATCTTGAGCCCCAAAATCTGATGCTTACACTATACAAAGTTGGATGTGGGTTGTACAACCCTAATTCCTAGGTTGCACAACCCTACTTAATGGGTTGTACAATCCATTTACTTAGGCTGGCAGATTGGGCTTTAGTTATGGGCTTGGCTTTGGGTTTTCCAAGTCATCCTAAGGCCTTTATCTATTCCTTTGGTAATTCTTCATACATTTATAGGGGTGCATTCAATGATTTTGATCATTGAACTTTTCATAGAGATCCAAAATCTGATGCTTACAGTTTGCCCATGCTTTATGGGGCTTGGAAAATAACATTTGAGAAATGACTATTTGAGCAAGTCTAAACAAAGCAATGTAATTAATGTAAACATTAGTAAGGATACCAAAGGATATAAGTCTTTAATAGCTCCTCGAACAGGTTCTAAAGCTTGTTCTGGCAGATTTTTATCTAGTACCAGGTGTTTGTGGTTATCCTCAACAACCCCTTAACAGGAATTGAAGAGGTTCTGATAGCTTTCTAGCAGGTATCAGGTGTTTGTGGTTGTCCTCAATAGCTCCCTAATAGGTATTGAGGAGGTTCTGACAACTTTCTAATAGGTACCAGGTATTTGCATGCTTTTACTACTTTCAAACAAGTATTGAAGTGGTTATGCTAGCTCTCTAATAGGTACTAAGTGCTTTGTATGCTTTAATAACTTTCTAACATGTACTGAAGTGGTTCTAACAACTCTCTAGTAAGTACCAAGTGTTTTATATGCTTCAACATCTTTCTAACAAGTATTAAAGTGATTCTAACAGCTCTCTTATAGGTACCAAGTGCTTTGTATGCTTTAATAGCTTTCTACTAGGCATTGGACTAGTTATGGCAGCTCTTTAGCTGGTAATAGGTGCTTTTTATACTTTAACAACTTTCTAGTAAATACTAAAATGGTTATGGTACCTTTCTAGTAAGTACCTAGGTTTGGTATTTGGTAATTGGCTTATCGTAGTCATTAGTGTCCTTAAATCTTCTCTCTGTGGGTGGTTCAGTCCTTCTAATTGATAGTTCTAGCCCAAGGATGCCCCTTGGGTGGTCCTTATGTCATTCAGGCCTTTTTAGCACCTCTAAAATTAAATTGATATCTTGGTAGCCTTTCTGCTTTTTATGGGAGTTTGTTTTTATCTCAAGGTAATGGGCTTGCCCTAGATGCTACAGGAAGTGTTTCTTTGGGTTTTGGCATTTTTGGGATGAAGAGATTTTCATTGAAAATATTTCTAAGGCCTCAAAGGAGATTAGGTTAGTCATTGAAGCGCATTTTGGTAATTTGATTTGCATCAAGACGGTTGCAGTGTTCGTTGGATGCTCTAAAGGTAATGAGGATATTTTGGTAATTTTTTTATGTTATGGTCTTTGAAGTATCTGAGGGTAATTTGGTAATTTGATTGATAATTTGGAAGCTAAAATTGTCTCTTTTAGACTTTGGTACGAACATGGGTATTTTGGTAATTTGCTTGATGGCATAAATTGATGGATTGTCAGTTTGGACTTTTCTTGGAGAGTTAAAGTTATTTTGGTAAATTGGCTATTTTGAAGCTCTTCAGAAGTTATGGACATTTTTGGTAAATTGGCTATCTTGAAATTTGGATAAGACCTTTTTAATAGAGACAAAGAATTGGGCTTAAAGGAACATATTTGGGCTTGGGTAGTTAAATGGAATAGGGCTTGAAATGTTAAAGGGAAAGTTGGGCTCAGAAGGCCCAATTTGAGTTTGCTTGTTTTAAAGGGTTTGTACAGACTAAAGGATGGTTGCACAAACATGAGGTCTGTATAGATAGCTTGGGTTGTATAAACATGACCCACTATATGTACCCCATTACTCTTCTCTCTCTCTTCCTTTTTTCTCTTAAAGCTTTAGACTTAGCTTTAGGTTTCCCCTTTGCTTTTTGGGAGTTTACCATGGTCGAATACCATGATGACAAGACGTTCAATATTCAGGAGGAGTTCCCTGACGAAAACATCATGACATTGGACACTCTGGAGCAGTTACAATGCCAGTGGGGATTCACGTAGGTGAGCCCACTGAAGGGCAGCACCACAAAATGATCCCATTTGACTTTTCCCTAGCTAGTGACATACTGATAGTTTTGATAGTTTATAACCTGTACCATCATCTTCCAGGAGCTGCATCAGGAGCAGTAGGCATCCCTTTATTTTAGTTATCCTCTACCTCCATTGACATTGTAGATTTTAGGTGCTGCCTTGGAATTTCCTTTTTACCTTCGAACATTAGGTTAGCTTATAAAATATTTAGAGATAACTTCTAGGATACTCACCTTTTACTTTTAGCTTTCAGTGAAATTTTATTTTCTATTTGTTGTTTTGGTTGATTGCCTCGATTCGTATGCTCTTGGACTTTATTCCATGACCTATACAAAGAAAAATATTAATTAATGGAATAGCCTATGAGAAATTAGGGTACATACCTAAGATCTTTATTTATTTATTTGTTCTACTAACTTGCCAATCTCACGATACTTTGTTCGTGGATGTTGAATTAGATCTAGGGCTTTTTTTTTTTTAACATGACTTCTCCTTCTTTGATAGGGTATTGTTGCCTTTTAGAAGGGACGTAAGGCTGTGGGCCCTTCTAAGCAGTGGCTTTGCACATTGCATCATGGGTCTTGGCCTCTTTGGAAGGGACTGAGATTTGGAGTTTCTTGCCATGCTACTAGAGGAGGCCCCCAAAGGTCGATTAGATGGTGACACATGAGCTTCTCAAGTGGTGGATAGACACGACCCATACCTTCCACCTGCCCTTAATAGGAGAGCTGGCGATCACGCTTAGGGACTTTGCCATTTTGATCAGCTGCGCTTTGCGAGCATTCCTCTACTTGCAGACTCTTGCATGTATGAGCTAGTACGTCAAAGGGACAACCTATTGAGAGTCCTTGAATGTGGCCCCTAGCTTAAGGGGAGCAAGATTGTTTTGAGGTCTAGCATATAGGCTGCCCCAAGTCACCGATGACAATCTTGGTGAGGTGATCAACCAACTTGCGCATTGCTTCCTTCTTTCTCAAAAAATTGGTTGGATTCTAACCGGAGCTAATATTGAAATGAGTTTGTAATCATAATTATTTTATTGATATGAATTGAACTTTATACTAAGATCGAAAATCAACCTAAAATTTGAAATTTTTAGGTAATTAAGCCTAAATATATTTTGAACAAAGTTTGAGCTTAATTTTCCAAAATGAGTTCTGGCTGAGATTGGGATTGACTTTAAAGCGACTAAGGGCAATTCATTTACAATTCTAATAATCTCAGTAAAATCTTTTGTTTGCTGAATAATGTACCACATGGCTTATGGGGGATGTATTTTTAATTCAAAATCAATTAATTAATATATATAATTAATTTTAATTTTAAAAATTAATTATAAGTGCTCATTTTGTTATTTATTTTATTAATTTTAAACATCATTACATTATTTTAGAGAATTTAAAATAATTAAAATGTAACTCAAAATAAAATAACAATTCTAATATAATATAAATTTTATAAAAAATTAGTCAATAATTCGTGTGTTATGTGACTATATTTTAATATATTATTTAAAATATATTTATAAACACTAATAAAATTAAAATATTTATTATAAAATATTTGATTAAGTAACCAATATTTGTTTTCAAAATAGATAATATATAAAATCTATTTTTAATTTTATTTTTTAGTTACTTATTTTATAATTTCTTTTTAATAATTTTTATTTCTATTTATAGTTACTTTTAATTAGATACATTATAATTTTTATTATTTATATTTCAAATAATTAGCTTAATAAATGACAAACTTTTGTCTAAAAAATTTAAAGGTCAAATAAATGATAAATTTTATCTTAAATAAATGACATACATTCATATATGTATGTCATTTATTTAAATTTTTATATAAAAAAGAGAAAGAAATGAGAAGGTCAAGAAAATAAGGGCCCATTAAAAAAATTTTGTGAGCCATGACTCATTTTCCATCCATTTCGAAAATTTTCAACTAGAAAATTTTTCCTAAGATTATTCTGAAAAGATTTTTAGAGTTTATGGACATGAAACACTTTTATTTAAGTTTTTTTTTTTAAAAAAATAATTATTATATAGGATAAATTTTGACTCTTTTTTTTTTCTCGGCACACCAAAAAGAGAGAGGGAGAAAATGACAAGAGCAGGCCGTAATATTCACTGTCCTATTTCGAGAGCTTTGTATTTCTGATATATATGTTAAGATAGAAGCTATATGCTTTGTGATAAGAATTGGCATGGAAGGTAAATGAAGACTCCCATTACCATTATTGAAACAAGTTGGGACCTTCATGCTGCTAATAAGAATTTTGAAATAGAAACATTTTTTGTACATTTGTATAGACATAAAAGTTCAAATTTTGATTTTTGCATGTCTTATTCTTTAGGCTAGGGTAAATTAAAAAAAAAACTAAAATTTAGATTGGATATGAGGCTAATGAAGTTGATAAAGTGTCATTCTATCTCAACGAGAATTATATAGGCAAGTCATATCATTTGTGGCACATTAGAAATGGTATCTAGGTAGAGTTGAAATCAAAAGCATTTATAATGGATCAAATGATACATTTTGAAAGTTCGAATAGAATTAAAATCTAAACCATTGAATTTAAAATCAATATTTTATAACATATAATAAAATAATGACACATGATTGTATTATATACAATTATTTGATAAATGACAAGCAATGATATAGTTTGAGATTGTGCATTTTGCAATATGATTATAAAAATAAAATTTAAATATATTTTTATTAAATAATTAATTAATCAATTTAATGATTAAAATTAATATTTAATAATAATAATGATTAAAATTTAATTATTACTTTATAAAAAATTATGTTCTAGTAAATAAAATAATAAAATAAATTTCTCAAACTTATTATTATGTGTAAAGTTAGTTGTAATAAAAGACTATTTATTTATTCATACCTTTAATTTTATGTGACATAATTTCAAGAGAACATCTATTAATTTGAATGAAATAATTCATAATAATCAATGAAATAAATAATATTAAGTATTTTATAATAAAAAATAAAATTAATAGATAATTCTAAACTGTATATGCACTTGTGAGAGAGTTATAATAAAAGATTTTCTATTGATTCATACTTTAATATTGTGTAACAAAATTTTAAGAGATAATTTATTAAAATTTAACGACGTAATTTTTGACAATTTATTATAATACTGTTTGCCCTTATATATTTATAAATTTGAATAATCAATAGAATTGATTTAAATCTTAGTTTGCTATTTAGAATTTTTATTTTAAAATTTTCTATTTTTTAGTTAGAAGTTGTTTAGAACTTTTACTATTTAGGTTTTTCTAATTTTTTATTAAAATTTTTTATATGATCTTGATTTTTTTATATTTTTTATTTAACAAAGTTTATTTTTCTATATGATAGTTGAGTTTTCTAATTTTCTATTTAATTTTTTTTGATATGATATTTTTTATAACATAGTGTAAAATAATGACGCATGATTATATTATATACAATTATTTGATATATGACAAACAATGGTGTAAAACTAAGTTTGAGAGTAGAATTGATAATATATACTAGTCGAAAACCTGTGCCTCGCATGATATAATTGGAATAATAAATTTTAAATAAATTTAATATTATTTTTATTAAATAATTAGTTAATCAATTAAATTATTAAGAATTAATATATAATAATTAAAATTTAATTACTATTTTATAAAAAATTATTGTCAAGTAAATAAAATAATAAAATAAAATTTTCAAACTTATCATTATGCATGAAGTTAGTTGCAACAAAAGATTATTCATTAATTCAAAAGTTTAATTTTATGTGCATAATTTGAAGAGAAAATTATTAGATTTGAACGAAATAATTTCTGATAATCAATCAAATAAATAATATTTAATTATTTATACTAAAAAAAAGTTAACAGATAATTGTGAATTTTATATACACATGTGAGGTAGTTGTAACAAAAAATTTTTTATTGATTCATATCTTTAATTTTGTGCATTGATTTTTTGTTTAGAATTTTACTTTTTATTTTTTCTAATTTCATGTTTTAAATTTTTACTTTTTAGGTTTTTTACATTTTTTATTCAGAATTTTTTTATATGATCTTGACTTTCTATTTAAAATTTTTTACTTTTAAAAAATTTTTAGTTTTATTTAAAAAATTTGCTTTTCTATATGACCATTAGATTTTCTAATTTCTTATTAGGAAATTTTTTTGATATGGTAATTTTCTGTAATGCAATATAAAATAATAACACATAGTTGAATTATATATAATTATTTAATAAATAATAAATAATAATTTAAAATTAATTTTGAAACTAAAATTAATAATATATATTGATTGACTATTAGTTTTTTGCTTCTATAAGTGGTCAGTTGTTCTTTCAGAAAAGATCTCTTAGATTTTCTTACTATATCTTGGACTTTTTCTTCTTTAAATGAGTATTCCCACACGCCATAATCAGTATTGCACAAAGATATTCAAAATTTGCGAAGATGGTAAAAGCTTTTTCAGGTTATGGAGTTCTTTTTATCCTTATATTTAAAATAGGTACTTTCCCCTTCAATATTTTGTGGTCCCTTTTTTTTTTCCCCCTCCATTCATCAGTATGAAGTCTTTTACATGAGAAAGAAAAATGAAATATAATTTAGTTGTTTCAATTTCTTCATATGATTATAGTTCATCAAAAAAAAAAAAAAAAAAATCATGCTTATACATTAAAAGTGACAAATGAGTCAGATTAGATGAGTTCAATGGAATCATTTTTAGGTTTAATAAATTTTAGATTGTGTTTTATATTATTAATTTTTTTGAGTTCAAATACGGTCATTATAAGTTGCAAGAGAGACATATCAAATCATTGAATCAAGACACATACAAGAATTCAAGTTATTTTTAGATTTTTTTTTTTAATTTTAAGATAGATAGTTTGTAATTTTGATTTTTTAAATAAAAATATTATATTATTTTTAAATAAAATTTAAATATCCATAATAACTTAAATCGAATAAATTTGGATAGTGTCATATCAATTTGGGCTGACTCATTGTTCGAGTGAAATTGAATTTTTGGGTGAAGATTTAATTCAAAATGTTTCAAACTTATATAAAAGATATTTGACTTTACTGGTGCTATAAAAATTTGTGTGTGTTGATATATATATATATATATATATATATATATAAAGGAATGATGATATCCAGAGTTGATGGAGAAGTATGCGCTGTTGAATTGGGTGGATGTGACGCTGAATGTAACGCTCGATGTATATCACAGTATCCTGGCGGTAAAAGCTCTTGCGATTCTTCTTCGGGCGTACAAATTTGCAAGTGTTATTTTGAATGCAGAGCTCCTTCTCCACCAGAAACATGCAAAGAGAGTTTAAGCATATCAGCAACTGGTTGTACTGATCCAGATTGTAATGCGGCTTGTGTTTCTAAACACCCTGGAGGACAAGGATCCTGTATTAGCATTCCACCTTATGTATCATTTCTTTGCATTTATCAATGTTAGAATGAAGAAATCTCATGATGAACGATGTCAGAATAAGGAAAAGAAATCCACTTTTGTTTCCTTATTTTCATTTCAGGATCTGTGTTCTCTTATGTTTGAATCATTCATTTTAAATTAAATAATTAAAATTCTTTTTGAATTCTATAAAATTTAGAATTTTTAGAAAGTGAGTTGTTATGTATAAAAATAAACTTAACCATTAATGATTTAGATTTTTGAAACATACCCGATTATATTTATTCTAATATTAAAGGATCTCAATGCGAAGAAAAATGATTAGTCATGAACTCGCAATTTCATCCTCACATGATTTAATTCTTTCCATCAACCTGGTATCTACCTCTGATTCTTCATTATCTTTCTTCTGATCAATTCATTCCAAGAAATAACGCTTGAATCTATGGCTATTTGTATAGATTGTATCGTCAAAATCTTCTATCTTTCTCCCTGTCTCAAAATATCATTTTCATTGGTGCAATCTATCCACATTTGCATTGTTTTCTTGAGTCTGTCGATTGATTGTCATTTCATAAAAACTAGCTGTCAACTCATATGTTGTATAGTGTGATTATAATAAATTTTAAATAAATTTAAAAATTATTATTATTATTATTAAATAGTTAGTTAATTAATTAAATAATAAAAAAGTAATATATAAATAATAATTAAAATTTAATTATTATTTTATAAAAAATTAATTTCACTAAATAAAATAATGAAATCGAAATTTTAAAATTTACAGTTTTGTATAAAGATAGTTGTAATTAAAAATTATTTATTAATTTATATTTTTAATGTTATGTGACAATTTCAAGATAAAATTTAGTAAATTTAAATGAAATAATTTCTGATAATTAATCAAACAAATAATATTAAATATTTTATAATTAAAAATAAAATTAACATATATATATATATATACACACACACACACACACACACAATTGTAACAAAAGATTGTCTATTTGATCATATTTTTAATCTTGTGTGACACAATTTTAAGAGAAAATTTATTAAATTTAAATAAAATAATTCTTGACAATCTATTATACTATTATTTACCCTTATACAAAGAATTTTGAACAATCAATGAATTCAATTTAAATCTTAACTTTTTATTTAGATTTTTTCTTTTTAAGTTTTTCTAATTTTTTTAGAAGTAGTTAAAATTTTTTTTAGACCTTTCTAACTTTTTATTTGAAATATCTTAACTTTTGTTTATAATTTTTACTTTTTAGGTTTTTTTATTTCCTATTCAGAATAATATTTTATATGATATTGACTTCTTATCTAAAATTTTTACTTTTTAGATTTTTTAATTTATAATTTTAAATTTTTTATTATTGCAATTGAGTTTTCTAATTTTTCATTTAAAAATATTTTTTCATATGACAGTTTCAATAATATAATGTAAAATAGTGACACGTGACTGTATTATAAACATTTGTTTGACAAATGACAAGAAATAGTTTAAAACCAGCTCTAAGACTATGTATTTATAACAAACTATTATCTATTAATTTATATGTTTAATCTTGTGTGACACAATTTTAAAACAAAATTTATTAAATTTCAGTAAAATAATTTTTGATAATTTATTATACTGCCATTTGCCCTTGTATATATAAAATTTTGAACAATCAATGAAATTAATTTAAATATTGACCTCCTATTTAGAATTTTTACTTTCTAGGTTTTTTTAGAAGTAATTTAAAATTTTTACTTATTAGGATTTTTTACTTTCCCATTTAGAATATTTTGATTTTCTATTTAGAATTTTTACTTTTTAGGTTTGTCTAATTTCCTATTCAGAATATTTTTATATGATCTTGACTTCTTATTTAGAATTTTTACTTTTTAGATTTTTAATTATTGTAGTCGAATTTTCTAATTTTTTATTTAAAAATATATTTTAATATGATAGTTTTATATAATATAATGTGAAATAAAGATATGTAATTGTATTATATATAATTGTTTGACAAAATAGCAAAAATAATTTAAAATTAACTTTAAGATTGAAATTAATAATACATATTGGTTATCAAACGGTACTATTTTAACACAAATGACATGAAAAATTTGCAAACTTTTCCAAACAAAAGATTTCAAGAATTGGTTTCAATTGTATTCAATCAGTCCAAAGGAGGTATTAGAATCAAAATAGCATCAAACTATTAGATTTTTGAGTTTTTGTATGAGTAATTGCTACGAATTAAAATTTAAGTGGTCGTGATATTATTATGTTTATATAATCAAATTAAATCATATTAAATTGAATTAATTAAAATTATATATATATATATATATATATATATATATATGTATAACATCTTTGAATTTTTTAATCAAGCTACATCAAATTAAATCAAATAATCTTAAATTTCTTAATCAAACTAAATTAAAAAATTTAAAATGATTTGGGATCAAGATTTTTTCACTTCACTTCAATTC
Organism: Omphalea diandra; assembly: GCA_949677035.1. Lineage (NCBI taxonomy): Eukaryota > Viridiplantae > Streptophyta > Magnoliopsida > Malpighiales > Euphorbiaceae > Omphalea > Omphalea diandra. Next base: position 35,951 of record CATIWR010650447.1, on the reverse strand, counting down.
TAATTGATTCAATCTTCAAATTTCTAACTTTTAATTTAATTTCAATGGTTTTTTTTTTTTTAATATTCAGACTGGTTTAACTTGTGCTCACTCTTATCATTTTTTTAAATATATAGACATAATTGCATATATTAGTAATACATACAAAAATTTCGCTTATATTAGGACTCAGGTTCTTACATTCTTTAATTTGTAATAATTTATTTCTAAAATAGTTAAGTCATTGTAGAATTATTTTTTAAAATTTAACTTTATGTAATTTAATTTCTAAAGTATATTTTAGATATTTATTATCTTATTTCTCTAATAATGAAATTATTTATCTTTGTACCTTGTATTCACACATATTTGAAAAATTAATTTTTATAAATATTGTATCAAAATCAAAGAAATTTTTTTAGAATATTTGAAATAATTATATTTGAAGTTTAGATTTATAACATGTATTTTGTATTTGATATGTAAGATTAGAAATAATATTCCAATGGCTTATCTTAGAATTCAAATTATGATCAATAAAGAAATCAGCAAATTTTCCTATTAATACAATATATAATATTAAAATCAAAATTAATTAATTAAAATTTATCATTATATATATAATAGTATGTCATTGTCATACATTGATCTAACTACTCGCTAGCTTATGATCAAGGTATAAATGAGTTAATCATCGATCAAGCCACTCATTTTTTTCCTTCATATTTTAACCAAATAGTTAATTTCCTGTTTAAAAAATTCTGAAAAGAGAGAGACTAAACTAAATATAATTGTGAAGTAAAAATTGAATATAAACATATCAAATAAGGAAGTTTTGAGAGGGGGAGATCAAGGTATAAATGAGTCAATCGTCCTCGATCAAGCCACTCATTTTTTTCCTTCATGTTTTAACCAAATAATTAATTTCCTTTTTAAAAAATTCTGAAAAGAAAGAGACTAAACTAAATATAACTGTGAAGTAAAAATTGAATATGAAAATATTAAATAAAGAAGATTTTGAGATAAGGTGAGATCAAAACGTAATTAATTGAAGAAGAAAAATTTTTTATTTAAAAAAAGACATTTTAGTTTATTTATTTTATATTATTTTAATAAATTTATTGATTTTAAATGTGAAAATTTATTTTTTAATTATTTTTGGATTTAAATAGCCCTTAAATCTATATATAGAGGATTAAATTAATTTAAAATTTATTTTGGACTAATATGCATTTTTTAAAAAAAGTTGAGGGGCAATTAGATTTTTATTTGCTGGCAAAATCATCTAAAAAATTAATCTGTAATATTTATATTAGTTTAATGACTTTCATAATATAAAAATTAGTTATATAACTATAATATAGTTCTAGTTTGGTGACCACGAGTATAGATCACTCTACATAAGTCAGACCAGTATCCTTTTGCTCACAAATAGCAAGACTAGTTATCGAGGATTGGAGCAAAACCATCCTTTCTACCAGAGTGGCTTTGCTTCAAGAGAGAATGCAAAAGTACTGTGGTAATAGGAAAAAGCATTTAAAAACAAGTGTTGATGCTGCTCGTCATGCAACACGTTGGATTGATATGGGGAATGATTGTAAGGGATCATTACGGAACTCCTGTAATTGTTGCTGCTAAATCAGGGACATGAATTAAACTATTTCTAATACTGAAGCTTTGCCAATTCCCTTTCTGGTGGAGCTTATTAATAGCCAGGTTTTTGCTGCTCATGCATGTTGTTATAGTAAGTGACAGTAAATTCTCCGTTGATGCCTTGATGTGCTCAAGCTATTGAACCATATCATGCCTTACCAATCGAGAATACTAAAATTGTATAATTTTAATGATAATTTCATGCATCTATCTTATTACTACATACACTTTGAACATGCTTGACATATATATTTCATAAATTGAGAACCTAATGGTATATGAATACCCAAAAAAAAAAAAAAAAAGACCCTTGAAGAGATATTTATAATATGTCCAAATTCCTAAAAAAAAGGGTTAAGGAGTCTAAGAAATTAACATTCTTAATATAAAACAGAAAGCAAGAACGAAAAGCATAACAAACAACTAAGACCAAACTCACCCAGGTATTGAAATGTAATAAAAATCCACCTACATACATATCCGACCGTCCATTCCGTCCTTGAAGCAAATTCTATGAACATTGCACGCATATATGCAGATGCAGGCACACAAAGGTTCCACTAATTAATTAATGGTTACTTTGGGTTATCATCTCTAGCAAATCCATCTCCTTCTTGGATTGAAGATGAGTAATAGTATCCTTCATCAAGCTATCCAGTTCCAATGATATCTCGTACTCCATTTGACTCTCATCAACCACAGAAGAAGCACATGGCATCTCATCAAGCAATGACACAAAACTATAACTATCATTGAACAAGCTGCAGCTGTTTGTGTCAAAAGAAATACCCTTATTATAGTCACCCTCGTCATGGTAATCAGATGCTGAGTTCTCTTTGTGGTGATTATCCTGTGGATTATTGGTTTTATCTTCTGCTAATATTTTTCGACCATTCGATGATGAAGAAGTTAAAGTACTCCTGATGTAGGTCTGCAAGAGGTTGCTTTTTGAATCTGAATCCTTCCCTTTTCGCCTTGAGAATTGTCTTCTCTTGGTTGCATTCCAGTGATTCTTTATAGTGTTCTCTGTTCTTCCCGGTAATCTCTTGGCTATTTCAGCCCATTTGTTCCCTATTTCTTTGTGGGCTTCAATTAGTACTTCATCTTCTTCTTCACTCCATGCATCTTTCTGCGAGTTCCATACACATTGTCAACTAGCTATGTAGGTTCTCTCCCTATGTAGTCATATATAGGCACATTTCATGACTTAATTACAATTATATTTATATATATTCTCAAGATGATAACAAGGTCAACTTATGATAGAATTAGCTATCCATGTTATTTAATTAAGAATTACAATGCACATAATCTAAGTAGCGCATATTAAATTCGGTACTTAAATATTTAAATTTAAATAAATATAATATTAAAATGTAATAAATAAAATATAATAAAATTATATATAATTTAAATTAAGATAATGATAAAATTTCAATGAAAATACAATGATTTTATAAGGCTACATTTGAAATTTTACAATTTATTCTTCTGGCAAAATCTGTTTCAGATAATCTTACTTCAATTTGGCATTCATCAATCTGCATGTCAATGTGTTGTCAATGTTGTAGAGACAAATAATTTAGAAGATAAGTACTCATACACTCTGCAAAACGCGTCCATAAAGAACTAATAACAACAAAAATCCAAATGTACAATCTCCATTTATTTAGCACCAAATGTCAAAAAAAAATACTACACATAATTATTAATTTTCAAGTATATGAATAATTAATATGTAATTTTTAAACTTAAAAATTCACATACATGTATCTATGTGAATGCATATATCTATATATGTAAGTGAATAAAATTATCTTTAAGGGTATACATACACACATAAATAATAGGTATAGGTATATATGCTTGTATGTTACACGTGCACATGTTTTTAGTTCTATACATAATGAGCATGACTAATTAAGAAGCTAATTTTTATTTATCAAAAAAGAAGAAGAAATAAAAGAGGAAGAAGAATGGAGAAACCCTGATGTCTGTCCTCAAATGGTTGTGCCATCTTTCTCTACACTGTTTTCCTACTCTTCCGTCCAGCATCTTGGCAATCTGAGACCATTTCTTTATTCCATACTCTTTCACCAACTGCACCAATAGTCTGAAGATATATAGAGATTAATTCACAAGAAAACCTAATGATCAAGAGGAATAAATCAATGAGAGAGAAGAAAAGTTCATAACATTTCTGAATTTGGTAAAGCAAAAGAAAAGGGGGTTGATACAAATGTACCTGTCCTCTGGAGGAGTCCATTGGCCTTTGATTATTTGGGATTTCTTATGAGGTTTGGCACTTTTCTTAATCTGATGAAGCTTTTTATCATTCCTACAGCTATGATCAACTTTCTTGCTATATCCATTATTATGATAATCTGCAGTAGTTATGCATGAGACCTGATCATCTTGCATCTTAACGGCAGTATTCATGGATCCCATTTCGTCAGAATTTATCAAAGACTGATGATCATGGTGGTGATATGTGAGGCTGTGGTTCAATGGACTAGACTCACTTCTCTGAGGAAAATCCTCAAAAGTTGTTCTCTGCAAGCCATGCAAGGGCCTGCTATGATCTCCACCGCTGTTATCAGCTGGAAACAAAGCTGCAGATACAAAAGCATTAAGATCATGACTAGAGAAAGACAAAACATTTCCAAGAGCCTCGAAAGGATCGATGCATGGCCCTAGAAAGGGATTCTTTGGGGATCCTTCAATGGTAAAATGATCATCAAGATGAAGAGAATTAATGGGTGGATGATGATGATAATGGTCATCAAAAAGTTTATGGTGATGAAACAATCCCTTATTAGAAGAAGAGGGAGAAGAAGGTTCAATGGAAAACCCATTTGCTACAACCTCTTGTTTCAATGGATGATATTCAGAGAGAAGACATGAAAGGTAAGGGAATTCCTGTCTCAACTTTCCATCAATAAGCTCCATGCAGTAGAGAGAGAGAGAGAGAGAGAGATAGAAAGAGAGACGGAGACTGTAGAGAGAAAGAGAGAGAGGGAGCAGGAGCAAGAGCAAGAAAGGAAGGGTGGTTTAATGTTTGAGCATAAAAATGATAGCTATGGGGGTTAATATTTCAATGGGTGAAATATGGGCATTTAGTTGTAATTGCACACTTGGCAAATTTTTAGCCCTTGATAATATTTCAGGGCAAGGGTTAATATTTCTTGTTGTTAATGACTGTTGAGCTTCTATTTTTTTGTATACTTAGGGAAAAAAATAAAATTAAAAAAAAAAACCCTATAATCATTAGGTCGTTATAAGGTCTTGCATTTTAGGACAATTTTAGGTGGGATGAAGGACATGTGTCAAACATGTACACTCCTTTTCTTACCTTTTAATGTATTTATTCAGAATTTATAATACACTAATATGATTCATATTACTATAGGTTAATTACATTATGGATTAGTTTTTGAATACGTATTAAATCAACATATATTTTGATTAAACAATATTATTTATTATTATATATGATTGATTTGGACAAAACCCTATTTCAGTTCCCATTGAATTATTTAAGAAAGGAGACGCTTTTATTACATATTATAGCTTTTATATGGCATCACAACCGTGATTATAAGGTTTAAAGATTATTGTGTGGTGGAAATATGAAAGATGCTTACTCTAAAGGCATATTTGGCATTGTTATAGCAGTATTTAACTAAAAATTAAAAGAAATTTTTTCAATTAATTGATAATAGATTTTTTAATATAATTTTATGAGTTAAAAGTTGATTTTGAAAGAAATAAATATTTAAAATTACATTAATAGCTATTGAATTAGGTTTCACAATGTAATCAAATTATTTTTATAACTATCTAAAAATATTATTAAAAACTAAAAATATTTTCCGATAGGCTTTCAGGTGGGTCAGAAATATTTTATTAGCGCCACAAGGTGGGTACTCTAATTTCGCTCAAAATGGGTATAAATTTAATGCCATTGTCCGAATGGTAAGTCTATATGCACTTGCCAATTATTTCGTTTGAACAAATACTTGGGGAGAAATCGTGCTAATTTGTGTTAATAAATCTTGCTTTGAATGCTATTTGCTTGCTTAGAGAGGAGAGTCAAAGTGATGGGTAGAAAAATTGGTCAAATTTAGGACATTGAGTTCATATTGCAAATGATTAATAGTAGGACAAAAAAGGATGAAATTACTCCAAACAAACGTGAAAATGTTTTGCACCTTCTTTATATGACCAAATTTGATCTCTTATTTATTAAACTTCTAAGTTTATTTCTCTTAGTCCAAAGCATTACCTAATTACCAATTTAGATAAATGATAGATAATAAATAACTTTTTAAAAAAATTTTATGTAAATAATTATATGCTCATTTGGGTACGGCTTTTATCTAAAATTCATCTATTTTTTTATTCCTTATTAATTGAAGGAAATCGAGCCATTTGGTTGGTTGTTTTTGGAATTGAAACCATGGTCTTTGTCCTTTCCTTAAGGATGTTGAGCACCCAGGGAGGCTTATCTTCAGGCCATGACGGGGCCATTTGTCAAATTGGTAAAAGCAAAAGCACCTTTGCTTTGTAACTGAATCATCAATGCTTCATTGTTGGATCTAATTGAATGACTCACACATTAATGACTAATTAATGGAGCCAAAATTTTGCTAAATGTAAGAAATGAAACAGTTACATTTCATGCTTATTGTCATATGATATGTATATAGAGCTTAATCTTTTTACCATTCCTTTGTTTACAATTTTCACTCCAATTTTGGCTCATATTTATCAGAAGGTGGTGGACATAACAGATTTTTCATGGATATTGATATCAGTTTTTAATGTATTTTTCTTATGAGGAAAATTTTTAATGCATTTACTTTTTATAGATAATGCTAAAGTTAATTGAAAGTCAAAATGATGAAATATTACATCAATATTCAATCTATTAATACGCAATAGTTTCTTGTGTCTCAACTCACTGCATGATAGATTTTATTATCAACATTTTGACTCAGGTAATTTCTCGTATAAGAGAAAAATATTACAAATCAAATTATATTTTTTAATTTGAAACAATAGCGACCGTAGTATAAATTATGGTAACATTCGTAATGATACAAAGAAAGCTATTTTAATGTCACAAATTCATATAATTTTCACATTATATTTCTCAAATAAAGGTAATTACACATACATGCTTGTACTTATTGCAGTTGAAGGATTACAATTATAGGTTTTAATTTCAGATTTGACTTGAAAAATTCAATTTAATTATGTCAAAAATGTAATTTGAACTCAATTTGATTTAAAAAAATAAAATTATTCTAATCTAGAATGATCTTAAATTTTTGTTTTTATCAAACCCAACTTTATTTTAACTTGACTTGCGGAACAATCTGAATTGATCCAACTTAAAAAGACTTGAATTTGACTTTTTTGATTAGTCACCGAAAAAAAAATTTCATTATAGAATAGAAGTTATACAACTAAAACAGAATAGGCACCTACCTCAAGATCATATATACATCCTGTCTAATACATTGGAAAACTTGTTCTATAGAAATATCAACAGCTTGGAATATTTTTTTATTCTGACTAACCACAAATGATAAACCATAATAGAGAAAGCAAGTCTCATTTGCCTGCACAAAGAGCTTTTACTTGCTATTCTGTTGCTAAATCAACATAATTTCCTAATCCAACTGAATTGCCTTCTTCTTATATTTTATTTACATAAACTTTAGCACAAATTGTAGACAAGTTAACAATAAATGCTCAATAATTTATGCTTCAGAACCACATCAAATACAATGTTTTGAAGGAACTACTCTCAATTGATGAAGCTTTTGCAAAGTCTATAATTTACCTTTTGAGGCCTTCTACTGTAAACTTGGTTCATAAATGAACCTTAGGTTTTAAAACAGTTAGATCATCCACTTTTAATCTTGACTGTTGAATGGAGTGGCCGATTATCTGCTGAAGTTGGAAATAACTTTCAATAGCTTTACCAACAACCTATTTAACAAGTTATTTCTCGTTAAGCTAACACTGTTTCATAAACAACCAAAATGAAATCACCATGAACAACCAATTCTCTATAGGCCAAGATCAAGAAAACATACCATGAATAACCAAGAACAACCATCAAATTCAGAAATCAAAATGATTTCCCAAGAATTAAAGAAAGAAGCCAATGACAATAACAACAGTAACAACAACTGAGCTTTTTTAAGTTCTTCTTTGTTCTTGGTTGGCCTTGATCACTTTCCCTTCTTGCGTTCTCTATTGGCTACAGGAAAAGATTTGGAGAAATGGGTATTGCTGAGAATGGTTTATGGGTGATGAGTTCAGACCCATCACATTTGGATTTTGGAAAAGTGGGTAATGAAAAGGAAGTTTTTCCAAAATCAAAGACAATCCACTTGAAGAATATGGGTTTGGAAAATCAACGACACCTTGCAAAATCAAAACTAAACACAATCCAAACCTTTCTTATAATGAAGCTCCATAAACCTTTCCTATAATGAACAGACAAACCAAACGAGGCAATTTGGTTGATATCATGAATGATAGAAGAAGCTTCAAATACGTAATATGAAGATGCAATTTATTGATACTGATAATGATAGAAGAAGCTCGAAATTCCTTTGAGAATCCGGTCTTAGAGAAGGAGTTGCCCATGTTCGAGAATCTGCATCCCTTCGAATCTGGTCTTTGAGAAGGAGCTGCCTTGATTTACTTTGTTTGATTGGTTTTTTGGTTTAATTATTGGAGGTATTGTTTTTCTCAAGTGTGATATTTTAAAAAATTCTTGTGCTAATTTGTGTTTCTTGATTATTTGAGTAAATGGATATTCGTTAATTAGTTTTGTTATCGAGTAGATGAATTTTTGGCTACATTCTTTGGGTGTGTGAGTAATAGTGTGGTAGAAAGTGAAAATTAAAATACAAATAAGGGGTAACATCAACTTTTCATATTAATTTAATAGAAAAATCATAATTTTAGAAAATAGAGGACTAAATAGTTTAATATGACAAAACTTAGAAATGTGAGAGTATTTAACCCATTATTAGGCTTAAAAATAAAATATATATGATTAATTAAAAGGGAAGCCTAAAATAATAAGTCACTTATTTAAAATAAATACATATATTTTAAAAGATGAACCCTTGAATATAAGGTTCAAAATTCATCTAGTGTAAGCCCATGTTAATTAGTTAATAGTCATATTTTTTTTTATAAGACCAACTTAGGTAATAAGTTAACTTTTACTTATTCTCTACTTATGATAACATGTCAAAAGACGTGTACAGATAAACCAGGTGCATTCTAGAATTGACCTTTCTTTTTATAACTAATTACTAGAACTATGTCTAGAAATATATTTAGAGTTTAAAATTAGCTTCTGCTAGTAGATTTTCTGTCCCTTTGTTCGCAAAGCATTCTAAGCACTAGAAGCTGAAAAATCATCTAGTTGTTCCAATCTTTCAATAATCTAATCATTCTTGTTATCTTTGATAACATATTTTTTTTTCAAATTAAATCCCATACTTGGTTGGTCGTATTATCCAAGGGATCTGGTAAACACCATCTCCCTGCTCTCCAAACATATTGAACTTTAGCATTCCTTGAAATATCAACATTCTTCCAATTGATATTTGAAAATTTATCTAATATTACTTCTCTATTTAACCAAGGATCATGCTAGGAATGAAGCCCTATTACCCAATTCATAGAAAAAGAATCGTTTAATAGTTGATCGGATCTTTAACAATCTTGACCGTATCTAACTAGCATCACTAAGCTTTGTTATTCCCTAAAAGCTCAATTCCTTAACTTAATTTTTGTGACCCATGTTGCACATAAGACACTCTTATTTGAAAGTAACTCCCAAACAATTAGGGCTATCGCTGCCTTATTCCAAATAGTCAAATCTTTCACCCCCTAATCCTCCTTCACCCTTAAGCTTACAAACTTCAAACTGAGCCACTAGTCCTCCCCTTTTATAACTATCATTTCCCTTCCTTAAAAAGCTTTTTTATAATCTTTTCGATTCTTTAAAAATCATTTTTTATAACAAGAATATAAAATACCAGTATGCATTTATACTTGGTAAAACTGAATCAACCAATTATAACCTACTAGCATAAGATAAATGTTTGATAGTCCAATTGGAAAATTTTCTAGTTTTTTTTTAATGAAATGATTAGGGAGGATTTCAGAGATACACCCAAGTATCCCAACTAGATTGACATCCTTTTAGCATCGGACATCATAAACCCCCTTAATCCTTTATTGAAAAAAATAAAAAATTTAGATGAATGTATATACATAATTGCCAAAAGCAATGAGAAAAAAATCAGTGGTGAGAAAAGTGATAGTTGGGCATACCCGAACCATCATGCTTATCAAAATAAGAACAAAAATTTGGAGGTCTGTTCCACCAATAAGCTATTGAAGTGCTTAAAGATTTTGGTGCTAGTGCATCAACCATACTATTGCCCTCATGATAGATGTGTGTCACTTTAAATTACATTTTACTTATAAAACTTAAACATTCCATCCATTAAACTCTCCATCACCAAGGAACATCGGTAGAGCCAACTACTAATAAGTCAATAATGACAATGGAATCACTTTCAAAGATGTCTCCAGCCAACCTACTAGGCATGCCAACCACCATAAATAATAACTGTTAATTCTGCCTCATAAGCATAACAAACCCAAATGCACTTCCTGCACTTGCTATTCCCGACGCATTAGCAGCAACACTGTCAGTATTCAGTTTCATCCAAACATGAAGTAGTGGATGTCAAAATATCTCATGGATATGTTGTGCCTAACGGGGGATGGGTTTAACAATAAGCCTACGCAACATTTTCCAATCAGCTATGGAATTATTCATGCAACCAATTTAGAATAGCTCTATTTCATGCTATGTCATACCAATTGAAGAGTGTGTGTAATTTGTTAGCCCTAGTGCACCAAGAAGGGGGGGTTGAATTGATGACAAATTTGAACTTTTGATTTGGAGGAAACTCACAAAAATGAAAGATTAAAGAAAGAGGTAGGAGAAGAATGAACACAAGAGTTTTATAGTGGTTCGGGTATTAACCAACCCTACATTCACTCCCCAATTCACCAATTGGGTATTTCACTCAATCACTAGTGTTTTACAAGTTCACACTTAACTTAGTGTTTAGGCTCACACCAAACCTTACAACTTGTATTTTCTAGGCTCACACAAAAACCTCTTACAGGTGTTTTCAAGGTTCACACTAAAACCTCTCACAAGTGTTTTCAAGGCTCACACTAAAACCTATCACAAGTGTTTTCAAGGCTCACACTAAAACCCATACAAGAGTTTTCTAAATAAGAGCAAACTCTCAAACCCAACCCAAAAGGTGTTTAAAGCTCATACCAAACTATATACAAAGAAATAAAGAATTAAAGATAAGAATTAACTTAGCAAGAGTTTTGGCACATATCAAATGGTTATCATCTTGCATTCAAGTCTATTTGGTGGTGTATTTATAGGCAATAACCACCAAAGAGGCGTCACAAATAAACTATGTCCAAATCTTCAGGTTGTGCTAGACATATCTTGCATTAAATGCTCGTCAGACGAAATTCGTGGTCAAGACTAATTTCGCGGTCATTATTTTTGAACTGTGTCTAACGGCTAGTCCACGTGGCATGAAACCATTGGTCTTTCCAAAAACTAGCCGTTGGATCTTTCTAACGAATCTTAAACTTCACAGTCGCTACTTCAAATTCACGGTCACTATTTTCCTTGTCGGACGCGATTGTCACCGTTAAATCATTTGTCTAACATGGAGATGTTGTTTCTGAAATTCTATGTCGCTACTCCAAATTTGCGATCGCTAATTTCAAAGGCAGATTTTCATACTTGGAGTTTCTTGCTTCTAATTACTTCTATTCAACTCATAATGAGATTATATCTTAATATCTGCAAAAACAACACTTAAAATTGATATTAAAACCTTTCAATCTATATTGTCAAGATCAAAAGAGAGTATTGACTTAGGTTTGAATAACCTACTCTAACATAATTGATGGTGGGATATCCTAAAAGACCCATTCATTCCGCGCATTCCATATTACCCAAAAGGTTGAGATTACACTAGCTGGCTAGAATGGTTTAACCTGTGAACCAAATGACCCACCGTTCCTTTCTAGTCGAACCTAAACAATTGCTCAAAAGCACACCAAATAGTTATAACAAATGGGAAGGAAACAAAAATGTGGTCCAAAGTCTCAAACAAACCATGGCAAAATCTGCATGAAGAAACTAGTAAAATACCACTATACTGAAGGCCTGAGTTCGTTGGGATTTTATGATGAAAGAGCTGCCAATAAAGAAACGAATAAGATGGAGGTATATAAGGTCACCAAATCTCTTTATTCTAACATGTAATGGGTTGAGTGCCTCTTATATGATCTAAAATCAGCCCACACACAGAAACAAACCCATGCCTAGAACCCTCCAAATCAACTGATTCGTAGTTCCAAAAGCATGATTTTAATATTGACAATTAGTTGAGGAAAAAGATGTTGAAAATCCAATAGGAAATGCCACTTATTATCAAAGTAAAGATTAAAAAAAAAAGTCGTCCACCATTTTCTTAATGACTAAGGGATACCCAATATATTAGCAATGATATACCCTAACCAATTTTCATTCCAAAAACTCATTGAAGAAGATGGACTAATAATCTAAAAAGACCTAGTAAGAATAACATCATAGCTCTTTTTAATGGAGTGTCAAATGGAAGAGCTAATAAACGATACTTTTGGAACACCTTAATCATAGAGAAACTGCCTCCAAAGGAAGATGAGGACATGATTGACTTCAGCACGTAACCTCCATATAAGCTTGGCAAACATAACATCATTCAACATTGATAATTTCTTGACACCTAAACCACCATGCTCAAGCAACATGTATGCTAAGGGACTACTACCAGCTTACACACGACTACTTTACTCGTCCAGATGAAGTTCTTGATGCATCGTTCCATATGCTTTAATAATCCAGTTAGCCATTTGTAAACTGAGAATGAATGAAGCAAAGAGCTCTGAATAACTAAGGTTACGAGTGCAAACCTTCTTGCCATAGAGAGAAGTTTACCTTCCCAAGCCTAAAATTTAGCCAAGATTCGATCTACCAATGGCTGCAAATGAGCCCACTAAGGAGCTCTAAAAAATAATGGCACTGCTAAGTATGTAAAAGGAAACTTACCACATTTTAGTCTAAGAACTGAGAGAAGAAAATTAGCTCAATGAATAAAGATTGATTCACTAAAGAACACCTCTGACTTGTCCCAATTAACCTCTTGACTAGAAAGAAAACCATACACTTAGAATAACCATCGCAGTGTCTTAAAATTTGATCGAATGGCCTTACCAAAAATAAGAATATCATCAACAAATAGGAAATGTGATGGAGTGAATCCAACGCCTAAAGCATATAGAAGAATAAGGCTTTTGAATCCATCAACTTAAGTAACAAACGACATAGAAAATCTTCAGCAATCCCAAATAGTAGCGAGGAGAGCAGGGCTCCTTGTCGTACCCTACGAGTACAAGCAAAATACTCTTTGACTCCGCTAGGCAGTAAGATAGAAAGTCTAAAAGACTTAACGATAACCCAAACCCAATCTCAAAATGTTTCCCAAAACCTAAAAGGACTGAAACATTGAAGTCCTAACTCATTGAATCAAATGCCTTACAAATGTCAACCTTGATGTCCATGCTACCTTTGTTCTTATTAATAAGATTAACACATTCAGAAGCACTCAAAATGCAGTCCTTAATGTGCCTACCTTTAATGAAACTAAACTGCAATCCTTAAACAACATGAGCAATAATATGTCCTAATCGAGAAGCTAAAATTTTGAAGACAAATTACTCAAAACTATTAATCAAAATTTATCTATGATGACTACGTTTGGAGTCTTAGGGAGAAGAATCATAAGAATGGATTTCAACCCAGGCAGAAGACTAACCGTAGTGAAAAAGGAGATTGCACGACACACATCTTCCTTCATAACATCCCAACACCACTAGAAAAGGATGCTAGTAAAACCATCATGCCTAGGAGCATTTCAAACATCCATATCCAAACAACATCATGAATCTCAGTTACAGTAGGAATGACAAGTAGCATACCATTTTCTTCCTGAGTAACCAATGATGAAATAACCTCTGAAATAATAGAAAAATCTATTTCCTTGGAATGCAAATTAGCAGCAAACAAAAAAGAATAATAGTCCAAAACATGATGTTTAATCTAAATCGCATCATTTGTAAGAATGCCATTAATCTCTAAAACATTAATTCCTTTATTAGAACCCTACCGCTTAACTGTGGCCTGAAAGAAAGCTGAGTTGTAATCACCATTAAACAACCATTTGACATGGCTATGCTCACAATAATAAACCTCTTATTGGGAGAACTCATTGTGAGCTTCCATTTCTCGCAAATGTAGCTCATCAGAGAAATCGTTTGTGGAGATATCATGTTGACTAGTTTCAAGTCGTGAAGATGCTTCTCAAACTCACTGGTAGACATTACTAAATATTTCAAAATTTCATGTGTGCAGTTGGTGCCGAAGATGCTTAAGTTTCAACTGCAAAAGTTACATAGGGTGCCTCGAAGAAGAAACTATAACCCACTGATTCTTAACGAAATCCAAAAAGGAGGAGTGCAATAGCCACATCTCTTGGAAGCGAAATGACCTAGGAGCTATGTTGCTCAAGGATTTGCAATGAAGAACAAGAGGATTATGATATGAATTATGGCTAGGTAAAGTAAAAACATCCATCACGGTCACTCAGGGAAGCAACTATCAGAACAAAGAATTTGATTCATCACATTTCAACCTGATGGACACCTTTTCGATTGTTAGACCAAGTGAAGTTGCTACCTTTTATTTCTATACAAGAAAAGCCACATGCATCATAAGCTGTTAAAAAATTAGTACAAGATGTAGTTGGTGGAAGACAACCCCCCTTGTTTCTCATGCACACCAAATAACAACATTGAAATCACCAAGAGTTATCCAACACAGTGGGCTGGAGTCAGAAAAAGAGACCAAATTTGCCTAAATAGAATGTCTAGAATAAGCCAAGGTCTCAGCATAAACACCAATTAGCTGTAGTTGTGAACCATTAGTTATCAAGTCAATAGTGGCATACTAAGAGCTTACTCTCATCCAAAACAGAATAAAGATATAATCAAATAAAAGGACTCAGAGCGAAGGTAAAGGCGTGAAGGTAGAACTGACCAAATGCATATGCAAAAAGTGCCAGAACCCAGCAGGAATGGCAGTAAAAGGGACCTTAGGCTTAGCAAAAAAAGTGTATCCAGTTTATAAATCATACAATGAAGAAATAAAGAGTCATTGTATTTGAGTTACCAAATCCCTGGCAAATCAAGTACAAAAGATTCATAGGTTAAGGCGAGGGGGGCTCGCACCTGATGCTTGGAGAGGTAGGTTTTATGACACTGTCAGAAGGATTTTTCTTCGTCTTCACCATTTTCCAGTCTTATGTTTCAACTTGTTGGACTCATCCACCCAAGTACGCTACACCTGCTGGAGTTCTATTTGAGCTAGCTCATAAGGATCCAGGACAACATGATTTCCTTCAGGATCATGAACAACCAAATCTTACAAAGTTACATCAGTAGGCACATTAGAAGAAATCATCGATGAAAAAGCACGCTGAGTAAGAAAGATTACGTTGAGTAAGAGGGATGACAGTATCAATGATCATACTATCAGTAATCACAGTTACTAATGCCAGCAAAACCTAGTGCTGGATATCATCAACGAGCTAATCACCTGAATAAGGTAGAACTTCAGAATTAATAGGAGAGTAGTGCTGCTCATCAATGCCTTAGTGTTTGCCAACATTAAGGTGGGTGGGATCAACGAGTGCTTGAAGGAGTCACGTAGAAGGTTGAATTGTCTGTTATAAAGGTTTAAAGGAAGCTCGAACTGTGTTCAAAGCTGGCTTAACAAACACTTCAAAAACTAATTTAGCTTTCATAGGAGAGCGACCACATGAACGTAAATGGTTATGTGATTTAGATGGTTTGTTATTTTGATGACATTCATACGACGCATAACCAATAGATGAACATGTGCGACAAATTTTCATATACCACATCAATCCAATGACTGCATGAAGATGTGTCTACAAGAAGAGTGTCATGGAGTTTAATAGATAAATCTAAGTCTATTAAAACTCTGACATAAAAACCCAATTTTTTATCTAAAGTTATTTTGTCAATACACAGAAGGACTCCAATATCTTGTGCAATTTCTAAAAGGAATTGCATATGCCAAAATTCCCAAGGCAATTTGTAAAAGTGTACCCATACTTGGGCTATTATAGTTTTTGGTTAGTCACGATCAAATCCTTTAGTCCAAGGTTAAAAATGAAAAATACCTAGTTTCGACGAAATAGTGCCACAACTCCAAATTATTTTTTGTTCTTATTCAGAAGACAAATGAATATGGTAAAATCCCTTACCCAAGGAGATGAGCTTCTAGTGTGAGGAAAGACCCCATCGCTATGAAAGCTTAGCCTTGAGGTCCGGTTGCCTCCATGAAGTGTCACCTTTGGAAAGTATCAAACGATCAATGAGAGAAAAGCTGCACACTTGAAGCCTATCCTCATAAACCTATTGACAAACTCGAATGAAAATATACCCCCCCAATATCGACTAGTGTAAACAGAGGCTACCAAAGCAGGATCGACACTTTCTTGTTGAACAACAAAGGACACCAGATGAAGGAGCACTATGGTGGGACACCTATGAAGTTGCTACAATCGAGAACATCTGGCAATGGCCAATATAGTTATTAAGGTTAAGAGAAGGGTCTAGTGGTCACAGTGGCCTAGTCGATAGCACATACGTCATTAGAAAGATGATGCAAAAGTTGACATAGAAAAGTTAGATTCTAGGTGAAGTTCTAACTTGTCAACTTCTTATTAGTATTTGTTTAGGATTCGCTCATTAATTTGTTTACAATCATCATCCTTTAATTTGTAGTCATTATAGGGACTCCTAAGTACTTGACAAGTAAAATATTAGCAAAACACTTCATCACCTGAGAATATCTTTTCTAACAGACTTAATTATATTTCCAAAATATAATTATTGGCAAAGCACAAGTGATTAATTTTCATCTCAGTACATCCCTATACGAAAAGTAAAACCAACAACACACTTCTTCTTTAATAATCTTATGAGATACTTCATTGATAGCATAAAAGTTGACATGATATAACGTCACCCTTCCTTACTCTTTTGCTGTCATTAAAAAAACCCTTCTAAACATCTATTGATCATAATGGAGAATTTGTTTGTCTTGATATATTCCATCACAAGAGATAAAAATTTTAAAGGAAATCCAAATCCCAACACTATTTCTTTTATAAAATCCTAACTTATCAAGTTATAAGCCTTCCCCAGGTCAACTTTAACAACACATCTAAGCTTTTCACTATTTATGTGATAATTTTGAACTAGCTCATGGGTAAGGCGCACATTTTCACCTATTTTTTGACTAGGAATAAATGTTGTTTGATTTCCATGAAGTAATTTTGGCAAACATTGTTTTAACTTCTCAGCGAGAATTTTGGCGATACACTTGCATAAGATTCCACAACATGTAATTGGTTTGAAATCAATTAAAGCCTCTAGATGTGCACACTTAGGAATAATTGTCAAAGCGATTACATTGATCTATTTACACATTTTTCTTAATTAAAAAAAATTCTTAGATAGGCAGATAAACATCCATACCAATCATATTCCAACATTTCCTAAAGAAACGACTTCCAAATCCATCAGGGCCAGGAGCTTTATCTTCATTTATGCTAAACATAGTAGTCTTGATTTATTCCACATCAACCACAACATATAAGCTACCTCCTTCTTACTTAGATAAAACCTTAGCACATTACAAAATATTTACTTGCACATATTGTCTTTCAACCATAACTTGTCCAAATAAGTTTTGATAATATGGGACAATTGCATATTTGATCTCCCCCCAGTTCTTTAAAACTCTACTGTTATCAACTTTTAAAAAAACAATACAATTGTTGGTTTTTGGCTTCTTAAGAGTGAGAAAGTGAAATAAGGAAATTGCTCTAAACACTTTTTAGACTTCTCTTTCATTCTTTCTTGAGATAATTTACATTAAAAGAGTGATTGTAGATGGCTCCACTAAGAGTTCTAGACTTTTCTACATCAACCTATAGGAGCCACACACTTGGCATCAAAGAGTGGATATTTTCTCCACTAAAGGTGGTAGAGTTTTCGAAAAAATACTTAAGCTAATTACATCATTAACCAATAAAAGACTAGTAGTAAAAAGATAATTAAAACCTTTCCAAGTAAACTCTCAATTGCTAACACTCCTTGAGAGTTTGCTTAGAGATTATCAATCTAATTTTAAGAGCTTCAAATCTTTCTTTAGCAAGAGCCTTATTCAAAATGTTTGCAAACTAATTGAAGAGATTTGTATATAGCTCATAAATAACCTTGCACTTCTCTATAGTAAAAACTAGGTCCTTATTCTCCATCTTATTCATGAAACCCCTCTTTAAAAGTGTCTCCTTAAAAGTGTTTCCCATACGCTTTTGATGGAACAAGAAAAATGCATAAAACTTTTAACAATACCAAATATCAACATTTTTTTCCCTTTAAAGATGAGGTTTGTTTAATTTTTAAACATGTTGGCCCCTCCAAACTCAACAATTTATGGACTTGTGTAGTTCTCTTTAAATTTCGTAGTTTATGGATTTGCATGTCCCTTTAAATTATAATATTTATGGACTTCCATAGGTCATTCAAATTCTATATTTTTAAATTCTTCAAGTGCATCATCAATTATCACTTTAATTTTTAATTCTCCAAATACTAAGCTTGGTTTTCCCAAGCTCTAGTCTAAAATTTGTTAAAATCACTACAAAAAATTGCTAGTTTAGCAATAAAATTTTTCATCACTAAATAAGCAGATTTTGTCACTAAGCTTGCTTAGTGACGAACTTATGTCTGTTACTAGATTAGCTATCGCTAAGGGGTGGAAATGAAATTTCAGTTTGGAACGACGAAATAATGATGAAATTTTCTGTCACTAATCATAACGATGAGCTAGCGACAAAATTTTTCATTACTAATGATAAAGATGGAATAACGACAAAAAATTTAGCGACAAAAAATTTCGTTGTTATCCAATCACTATTTCGGTTCTAATGTAGCAAGCTTCCATCACTATTCCGTCGCTATAATTTTATTTAGTGTTTTGTATATTAAAATGGTTATATTAATAAATTTTTTATTTATATTTATATTTTATATTTTATTAAAAATTAATATTAAAAGAAATACAATATACAAAAAAAATATGTATTTGATTAAAAATTAAAATAAATTATATTATGTTTACAATAATGTTGTATATATAAGATACATAAATATGAAAAAAAAAAAATCTAATCATCTCCACTGTGATCATATGCCTCCAAATAATCATTGTTCTTTGGAGGCGAAGGTGATGCTGGTTCCAGAGGCTTCTGAATATGCCCATAGCTAACATAGAAATTAGCATCTGGTGCATGGTTTGCTGAAGGTCAGCAAATTGTATATCAAACTCCTACTGAAGCTCGTCTCAGACTTGCATAACCGAAACCTAATGTGAGTAATTCACTAAACATATTTCTAAGATTTAACCTTAATAGTCTAATGAAATTTCGACATAACCAAAACCAACCAAAGTCTCAATAAGAGGTCTATAATTGACGTTCTTACAAGAAAAATAGTAGTTCTAATATGTCTCCAATTATAATCTCCAATACTATGAAAAAAACCTGCATGAAAAAATACTTCTAAGACAACCATTCGTCGTAACATATTCATCACAAATCAATACCGCAATCCTTCATCACAACCAAGTCGTCACAATTAAATTTATACAATTAATGTATATTATATAATAATAATCAAATGAGTATCACATTTCATAATTAAGAATAATATATCATAAAATTAAAACTTAATTTCTAATATCTTCATTAATTATAAGAATTAACTAATAATGTCATAATTAATTACACAATTAAATGCCTTTTCCATAATTAATTGCAAAATTAATCAATTTTACTAAAATTAGTTACAAAATTAATATTTAATTCATTATTTGTAATTAATTCTAACATTATTAATTCATGAATAATTTCAAATAATATAGTAAAAAATAATTCCTAGTGTCTTCATTAATTTGTTATTTCTAACTAATATACCAATATAATATATATACTAAAAAATTAATTCTTCAATAACTAATAAATTCCTACAAATGCATTACTTTCTAACGAATTAACAAATATAATTTGTAATAATTACTTACAAAATTCATAATTTTCTATTACTTACGAGATTCATAATTAATAATTATTTCTTAATTTTCTAATTATTTTATAATCCAAAATAATATCATAAATATTAATTTTCTAATGTCATAATAACTTTCTCATTAATTACAAAAAGGTATTACATAATTACTAATTACTTTTTTTTAATTTTCTAATTAATTAAAAAATTAATAATTAATTCCTAGCTTTCTAATCAATGATAAAATTATTCATTACTTCCAACATTTCTAAACTATTTACAAACTTAATAGTTAATTTTTCATTTTCTAATTAATTTCAAAATTAGTATTTTATTTCTAGTTTTCTATTTATTATACAAACTAAATTCATATACTCAAAATTACTTTCTAATTTCTAAAGTAATTAGAAAATGTAATTATGTTATTAATTACATTACTTAATTTCCTAATAAGTTAATTTATAATTTAATTCTAATTAATCACATAATTTTCTTAATAATTATTAATTCATAGTTTTATATAATTTTCAAATTTCACATAATTTTCTCCAAATTTTAACTAACATTAACAAAATAATATCTAATATTTCAAAATTTCACACTATTTATAATTTCAAATTTAAACATAATTTCTACACAATTAAATACACATTATTTTCACATAAGTCTCCTAAATCAATATTTTCTTTTTTAAAATAATAAGTAATATATAAAAAATAACTAAACAAAATAGGTCAATATCTATTCAAAAATAATAAAATAATATATCATAAATTCACATAAAACATACCTTTTAGAGAGAGAGAGAGAGAGAGAGAGAGAGAGAGATTTAATGTCTAGAAAGACAGATAAACCGAGATAGAGGGAAAGCAACCAAAGCACCCAAATGGCTGGAGGTGGTAGGCAGCCGGTAGAGGATGGTGCTGGTGGTGATGAGCGGAGTTGACTGGTCAGAGGGAGCCGAAAAAAAAAAAAAAAAACAAAAGGGTCGTCAATGACAAAAGAAGGGAGATGGAAAAGAAAAGAAGGAGAGGTTTGGAGAGGTGCAGGCACGGTTTAACCTAAAAGGCTAGCGATGGACTTTCGTTGCTAGCACTTTAGTGTTGGTCGTTGGACATCTAGCAACGGACATTCCTTCTTTACGCTTAGCGATGGAATGTCCGTTGCTAGATTATTATTTTTTATTATTAAATATTAAAATTTTTTAATTCATTATAACATTATTATTACAATTATTTAATATTATAATTATTTATTTATTAATTTATTCATTTTAAATTATTAAATTATATAATATTACTATTAATTATTAATTAATTTATATTTATTTTAAATTATTAAATTATATATTAATATTATACATTATTAATTAATTTATATTAATTTTAATTGAATGATTCAATATTATATTAAGATTTTATATTAACATTCAATATTATATTATTAATATCTTAATATATGTATTTTTAAGATTAAATATTAATATCTTATTATATATATATATATATATATTATCTTAATATATATTTTTAATATTAAATATTATATTATTATAATAAAATATTTATATAATATACACTATCTTAATATATATATATTCTTAATATATATTAATTTTGTTAATTTAATATTCTCTTTTAATGTTATATATTTAATATTATATTTATATTATTATATTAATAAATTTCATGCATTATATTCTCATTTAATATTATTAATTTATTACATTATAATTTAATATTATTTATATTAAATATATTATTTAAAATTATTTATATATAATTTAATATTGTTAATATTAAATTATATTAATATATTATTTCAAATTTGCTATCTAAGCGACAAAAGTGTCGTCGCTCAGACTAGTGACGAATGGTCTGTCACTAAGCTAGTGATGACAACTAGCTAGCGATGGATCAGTGTCATCACAAAGCTAGCGACGACAACTGACGAACATTTGCATCGCTCGTTAGTGATTAATTTTTCATCACTCTACCTTGCAGTGGAGTTGCTAGGTCGTTGATAACGAACTGACGCCAACTTAACTCTAGTTTTGCCTATGAATTTAACGATGAATTTCAAATTCGTAGCTAATTTTAGGATTTTGTCGGAAATCCATTACTATTTAGCTGCGAAAAAACTTTGTTGCTAAATTCTCTGCTATTTTCACAGATTTTTGTAGTGAATGTTCAACCTTCTAATAAGCAAAAGCATGGATCCTTGTCTACCCAACCCTTGAAATAATAAACTAGAACTTCACAAATTTAAAGGAGGCAAAAAGTAACTATAAGATAAAAACATGTTCAATAAAACATAAATGAGAACTAAAGCACTAGATATGAACATGAACTAAAATAAGAATTGAAGCAAAAAAAATCAAGAAACCAAAAACATAACACTAAAACAAGAACTTGAAATAAGTATAGAAAAAATAAGAGTAAGAACACCAAAGAGACCTTAATAAAATTGAAATAGAGACCACAATAGAGATAAAAATTAAATTTAAATAAGACTCAACCAAATAAGAATAATAAATAGAGATACAATTACAGTAATTAAAACAAGAACAGAAACCATACACAATGACAAAAATAAGAGGACAATAAAAATTGAAAATTATCTTAGAATATAACTTTCCTCTTTCTTTTTCTTCTTCTTCTTCTTCATGTTGAAAGACCACTTACGATTAATAAAACTCTGATACCACTATTGGAAATAAGATCAAATAACTATAATAAGAAATAGATGCAATAAGAACAAAAGAATAAGATAAAGAAAGGAACTAGAATTTTTCTAAAAATAGAAATTCTCTCTCTTTTCTTTTTCTGTTTCTTCTTCATGTTGAAAGGCGCCTTAAATCAATAGGGCTTTGATACCACCATTAGTTTTTTTTATTTCTAAAGAGTGAGAGATAAATAATGAGTTTGTTGTAAACACTTTTTAGACGTCTCTCTCATCACATTCTTTCTTATGATGAGTTTACATATATACAACACAATAGTGATTACAAATGGCTCTACTAAGAGTTATGGACTTCTCTACATCAACCTGTAGGAGCCATGCACTTAGCAAAAAAAGAGTGGTTATTTACTCAATTAAAGTTACTAAAGTCTTCTATAAAATATTAAAGCTAATTATGTCATTCACTAGTAAAAGATTAGCAACAAAGAGATAATGAAGACCTCTCTAAGTAAACTCTTAATTGCCAACAAAAATTAACAACTCTTCTTTGTTTAACTGGATTATGAAAAATTTTTGTGTTTGCATCCCATGAGGCTACCCATTTAAAGCTTGATTTTTACTTATAATAAACATCTTTTTGCTTTAACCAGTAATGAAGATTATGAAAAAAAAGCTGACTGTTTTCAACATTAACATCATTTTGAAGATTCTCTTGAATTTGAGCCAAATACATCTTGACCTTCTTCACTTTGCTAAATATCTCTAAGGATTCACATTTATAAAATTGTTTTAGGGCATGCTTTAACAACTACAACTTTTTAAATGCCTTAAATGTATGTCTCTTTTGAATTTTTGTTTTTTATACCTCTCCAACTATTTCCATGCAGTTAGGATGAGTAGTCCACAAATCAAAAAATCTAATTGGATTTTTCTAGTGGATTGCATACTCTAAATATTCAATAACAAAGATGAATAATTAGAAATATCTATTGGTAGCGCAACCATTTCATGTTCAGATTGATACCTTTGCTATAAAAATTAGAAAATCTCATTTTGTCTTTTTGCTAAATATAATAAAGTTTTCTTTCAACACATTATTTAGTCATATTTTATATTTACTTTCAAGTTTCAATAAATTGAAATACACTATTCTTAGTTAAAGTTAGTAAGTTAGGTATGATATTCAAAATATGGTTTAATATACTGGTTTAGCCTTTTTTGCTATCTAAATAGGCTTGTAAATCTTTATTTATAATGAATGAAACTAGCTTTAGAATAAAACACTTATGCTTGTTCACTTTTTCTATTTTCTTTGCTATAAATTTCAACAGTAGTATCATAGCTTTCTAATCTTAGGGGGCTATGAGTGTTTAAGAGAAACCAAGTAAGGTCATCCACTATAAAACTTGAAATATGAAAGGTTCTTGTCATGGCTTCAAGTAGCATTGAAGCAAGCTCACCTCTAACTTTTAACGACTAGAATTATCAATTTTCTATGAAAATGAAGACTTAAGTCAAAGGTTTAGAATTCTGAAATATTTTGGAGATAGGCAAGATCCTCCTCCTATAAGAGATACTTCAACAATAGCTTAGATTAAGCATCATTGAGAGGAGTGTGTAAAAAAGTATAAGACATTATCTTCTACACAATCATTTGTATCTTAGGTTGTTTGTATAAGAATATTAGCTTGTAAGACAACTAAATAAGCTTAAAACAAGCATTAGAAAGAGTTTTTAAGTAGTGATTGTAATATATTTAGAGGTGTTAGCTTGATGTGCTTAAAAATTTTAAAAATCTCACATAGAAAGTTAATAAGAAAGGTTAACAACTTATATAGGTTTGGGATCAACTACAACAGTAATCTGGGTTAACCATTTTAGGTCGCGTGGTTTAGTTATTCACAAGTTATGCAAAACAGTTGGGCTCAAGTGGTTATAACTAGTATCAAAGCTAGACTAGGTCAAAAATTTGGGAGAGGTTGGTGGGTCAGTGACGAAAAGGCTACCTATGGTTAAAGGTGATGTGAAGCCGCCTGAGGCATGAATGAATTATAATACCTAGGAGCTACATCTTGGCTACATGGTTAGCAACTTAAGTGGCAAGAGCTCAGTGGTAAGCCAAATCATGACGAGAACGTCATAAGTTCAAATAGGGGAGATTGTAACATCACCAACTGAGGTGTCAACTTAAAGTTCTTCACACCTAGAGGTGTTAGCTTTAGGTGCTTAGGAAATTTAAAAATCTCACATCAAAAGTTAATAAGAAATGTTAACAACTTATATTGGTTTGGAAAATTTAAAGTGCTTTATACCTAGAGATGTTAGCTTGAAGTGCTTAGGCAATTTAAAAATCTCACATCGAAAGTTAATAAGAACTAATAAAAAAAGTTAACAACTTATATAGATTTGGGTGTAACTACTAAGCAACCTAGATTAACTATTTTAGGCCATATGGTTTGGTCATTATTTGTAGGTTATCAAAAACAATCATTACAATGACAAGACAAAGAAAATGCAAATCTTGAATTTAAGAAGACAATTTGAAGATGTGAGAGTTAGAAAACATAAGGATTATACTGATAAAATTATGAAGATTATCAATCACATGAGACTTTGGGAGAAAAGTTATCAAATCAAAGAATTATGAAGAAAGTGTTGGTTACTTTACCTGAAAGATTTGAGGCAAAAATCTTATCCCTTGAAAATTTAAAAAACTTTACTCAACTGAATTTCAGAGAGTTCACCAATGCTTTGCAAGCAGTTGAGAAAAGGTGAGAGGAATGTACTATATAGGGAGCATTGCTTTCAAGTCAGAAAGGGAAAGCTTTTTTAAGTAGTAGAGGTAGAAAGCAAAAATGAAGAAAATAATACAAATGGAATTTGGAAAAAGATTGATGGGAAAAAACTTAATGTGATTATTGCAAAAAAAATATATGGTCATATTGACAAAGTTTGTTGACTAAAGAAAAATCAAGTGTAACAGCCTTCCATTCAGCAAGTCAAAATAGCAGATGATCAATCTCATCTTGATTATTATCTATTTATAGTGTCTTAGTTTCCTTATAAAAGGGAAAATCACATTTGGTTTTTGGATAATAGTTGCACCAATCATATGGCCAAGGATATGACTCTTTTTACTTCTCTGGACAAAAATTTCAGAACTAAAGTTAAGTTAGTAACGAAGATTCAAACTTGACGACAAAGATTCAATTATTATTCAAACAAAGCAACATATGAAATTTATTATGACACCTTGTTCATACCATCTCTAGCTCAAAATCTACTAAGTGTAACTCAAATGTTAGGAAAAGGTTATTCCTTGGTGTTTAGAAAGTCATTGCACTATTTTTTTTTTGTCCTAATGACTGTGAACTAGCTTGTGTCAAGATGATAGATAATAGTTTTTCATTAATCCTTGATTCAATAAATCAAAGTGTTGATATTAAGTTTGATGGTATTCTGAGTGATGAACAAAAGACTCAAATTGTGGGTATTGTTTTTGTTCAAAAATCAATTTTTTTCTTAGCTTTATATGTTTTTAACATTGAAAGATTTCAAGAAAAATACAATCTTGCTATCCTTGAGTATAAGGGTCATACTAAAGCTTCTGAAAATAAAGTTTGGCATCAATTTCTGATAGAAAATTTATCAAATATAAACAAGAAACAAGAAAAAGATATGTTTTGAAAGTTTAAAGATCAAATAGTTGGCACACAAATTTAGGCACTATTTAAAATTTGGATAAAAAAAAAGACAATTTTTGTATTTTCAGTAAACATATATCAAGGGAAAATGTTGAGACTGATACCTTTATTGTCAATCTTAGAAAATCTCATTTTGTTATTTTATTAAATGTAACAAAGTTTTATTCCAACAAATTATTTAGTCATATTTTATATTTGCTTTCAAGTTTCAATATGTACTATACTTGAAGTAAAGTTAGCAAGCTAAGTATGGTGTTCAAAATGTGATTGCTTATAATGGTTTAACCTTTTTTGTTGGGTAACTAAATTTATAAATTTTTATTTTAATGAATGCAATTAGCTCCAAAATAGAACACTTGTGCCCTTTCACTTTCTCCATTTCTCTTTGTTGTAAATTCTAATAGACTAGCTGTATAAAATTGATCTAGCCATGTCATTTACAAATGCTCGGTCAATCCTTCTCCATATTATGCTTCACTATGAAATTTATTGATTTAGGAGATAATTAAATTTATCCCTTAAAACTTGAATAATTATCCTAATAATTTAGGAGATGACTAAAATCATCCCTACCTTGCATCCCTATAACTTTCTTCCTTGAAGCTATAGGCGATATTTAATGGAATGTCGTCCCCTTTAGTTATAGGGGATATCTAATTGAATGTTGTCCCCATAAATGGAACAAGTTAAGTCTCTGATTTTTTGTGACGAATGTTGTCCCTTTATTTTTTAAAACAACAATTGTCTCTGACCTTTTAGGGACATCGATCATCCATTTATTTTTAGGGACATAGTCATTCTCAAAATGTTTGAGACATCATTTGTTCCCAAGATTTGAGAACATGTCGTCCCTTCACTTTTAGGACATCAATCATCCTCTAATTTTGGAGAGACATTAGTCGTCCTCTTATTTTTTGAGACATCAATCATTCTCTCACTTTTGAGAACATTAATTGTCTCCATATTCAGTGGCAAAACCAGAGGGCTGGGGGCTTTAGCTCCTCCTGGTCGCCGACGAGATAAAAAGGGAAGGATTTGGCAAGGGATTCAACTCCTGACATAGTGAGAGAAAAACCAGATTGGAAGGGAGGTAGAAGAAGACCCTCCCCCCCTCCCAAAATGTATTATAATTTTTTTTTGTTTCTTACGCTCAAAACGAATTATAAACAATGTTGTTTTGAGTAACTGACAAAAAAACAAAAAGAACCTAAAGACTTAAACAGCCCGTCCCCGCCACCCCACCGGACACACACACACAAAACACTTTGTTTTTCTTAATAAGTCTCCTCCCCCAAGACCCAAAATTTTCCTTTTTGCTCACCCAATCATCTCCTTTTTCTCTAAAAAATATTTAATCTACTTTTTAAGAATTTAATTTTCATCTATCTTTTGGGCTAAACTAATAAGTATCTGAAGAATTTACACTTAATTTTGAATTCAACTAAAGGTGAGTTCTACCATTCTTTTTAAATTTATATTTTTTTCATTTTTTTTCATTTCTTTCATATTTTAATTCACTTAGTTTTACTTAAAAAAGATGACATTCACTTTTTTCTTTCGTATTTCTTAAAAATTGTGAATTGATTGAATTTGAAATAAGAACCCTGATTTAGAAATAGGAAATTTAAATTAAAAGTACGTTGTGAATTAGCAACTCTAATTTAGAAATATAAAATTAAAATTATATTATGAATTGTGAATTACAAATCTTAATTGATTTACTGTGAATTAAAAATATTATGAAATTATAGTCAAATAGAAAAATTATTAAAAATAATTAATTTACTATAAATTTATTGTGAATTAAAAATAAAAAATCTAAATTAAAAATATATACTTTTCATTTTGATACTTTAATAGTTAAATATTTTATTTAATTGTATTAAAGAAAATTTTATATTTAATGGCGAGTGAGTCATCTTAAAATAAATTTCTGATTTCACCATTATCCCTATTTTTGTGGACATCAATACTTGTCGTTTCCTTACTTTTGGAGACAATTTTTTATAAACTTTTGGGGACATCACTCAATTGTAATTAGTCCGTCTTCGCATGCAGACACAACCAAAACTTGAATCTCTACAGTGCTCCCCTGTACGACCCATGGATTTGAACACTTCAAAGTAAAAGATTCTATTTTTGCAAACTGTGTTGCTTCATTTTGTCACACTGGAAGATGAGAATGGTACCCAATTTAAACAAGCAATAGTCTATGAATGGAAGCCAATCATTTGTGCTGGTTGCAAGCAAGTGGGGCATGAGAAAAAGATGTGTACTAAGAAGGATAACCTGCAACACGTTGGTGCTTCTGGTGTCTCTGGTCCTTTTTGGCAGAAAAAAGCATATCGAAGAGGAGAAGCCAGGTGTGTCTTCTAGTGCATTGTTATTAATAAACTAGTAACTAAAACTAGAGATCTAAGTAACAACTAAAGTTTAAGGGAAAACAAATAGTAACTGCTAAGGTCATATCCTTAAGTGAAGATAAGGTCAAGAGTGGTGGTCATGGTAGTGTTCATCAGAAGGGGCTTATTGCCCCAGATAGGGGAAAATGATTGGTAGTTGGCATATTAGGGGGTCTAAATGACCCTATTAAGCAATCAGAAATCAAAGCGCTGATTGCTAAACACAAATTGAAGGCTCTGGGTATGCTGGAAACAAGGGTTAGACGGTTCATAAGGTGAAGGTTTGGAAAGCACTTCAGCAACAAAATTAGTGTTTATTGGAGAATTAAGAGAAGGTTGAGTTAGGGTAGGATTTGGCTGCTGTATGATGCTAAAGTTTTAAATGTTACTGATTGCGTTGGATGTTGGAGCATAATATCTGCATGTTCGTATTATGTGGGATCAAACAATTATTCTTTCTTTGGACTGTGGTTTATGCTGCAAATCAGGCTGATACTAGAGAGGCTTGATTTTAATTATTAAAAATATTGAATTTTTTTCTAGAAAATTAAAATAGTATTTTTATTAAATTTTTTTTTAAAAAAGGTTAAAGCTACGAGTGATATGACTAGAGATATAAAAATAACTCTGATTTTTATCTATATTTAGACTCAATTTAATCTGTCCGTACTCCGAAATGATTCAACCCCAACCATAAGGAAAAAAAAATGTGTTGTAAAGTTGATCTGATCTAAATCTGCTTCATCCAATTCATCTAATTAAAATACCTAGATAGTCAGGAATAAGAAAACCATAATTCAAAAGTTAATGTATCCAAATATACATAGTCAACTGTTTTTTCTTTTTCTTCTTTTTAATACATCAAAAAAATTGCTTTTTTTTTTTTTAATTGGCTTTTAAAATTTGAATTTGGATCTTCTATACTTTATCGTTAGACTATTAGCTAGATAACCAAAATACTCAACTGTGATTTGGACTCTAATCTTATATTCTCATATCATTCAGCTACTTGTTGAGATTGATACCTTTGCTGTCAAGATTAGAAAACTCTTTTGTTATTTTGCTAAATGAACTGAAGTTTCAGTAGCAGATCTAAGACATATTATGGTTGCTTTCAAGTTTCAATTTACTGAAATGCACTATACTTGTTAGGTAAAGTTAGTAAACAAAGTATGGTTTTCAAGAATGGTTTAATGTACTGGTTTAGCTTTTTTCTTGCTGTATAAATAGGCTTGTAAACCTCTGTTTTAATGATTGAAAACCAGCTCCAGCAGAGAGCACTTGTTCAAGCTTCCTTTCTCCATTTTTCTTTTACTTTAAATTCCAACACTACTAATCAAATAAGTGCAGACAACAGATGAAAGGGATTGTATGTTGAACATACACATAATTAATTTATATTACTGGATTGCAACTTCTTAAGACTTCTTTTAAATTAAACATATTAGTGTATCAATAAATATTATGATAACAAAAGTTACAAAATTAATAAGTTATGAGTTTAACAGTGTCTGTATAATTCTAAGAGAGAAAAAAACAAGGAAAAAAGAAATTGCAAAAAGCTTTGTACACAGAGTCAACATTTTTGTTGTGAATTAGCGATAGCACTCATGAAGCTTTTGGCATTGGCTTTAGCTGCTTTACTCTTGAATACAAGAAGACTCCAGCAAGAGCTACCGCAGTTCCTGCAGTTTAAAGTTCACAACTGAGACTCATATCCAAGAATTTAAGATTAAAGGGGAAAAGAAAAAGAAGAAGACAGAGGTTGTTTATTGACATGTGTGAAAGAAAGTTACCAAAGGAGTTTATGGTTGATATGGGTGTTCGGAAGAAGATGACTGAGGATACAATGACCACCACACGCTTCACACAGTTTCCCACTGAATGAGTAACTGGATTTACCATCTGTAATATCATATAGGAGACCTATACATAGGGGAAAAAAAAAAAACATATAATGTGGTGAACAAAAGCCTGCGCTGCCCTCCACTAGGCATCAATCACCGGTCTACTTGAGCTAGTAGCCTGGCATATAAATTTCTGATAAACCAGTAGTGACTCCTATATTGAAAAAAATAAAAAAACTTGCATAGACTCCTTAATGCTACCTATGAGGAACAAAAGAGACTTAGGCCTTATATACTAGCATCACATTTTCCATAATCGATGTGGAATAATGAGATCGAAACAGTTTTGCCCCTCCTTGAATTGGAAAAATGCTCATATGTCTTCATCTATAAGTATTTTTTGTTTGGAAGACAGTAATAGCTTACTTGTTGATAAGAGTGGAAGCAGAACCCTGTAAGAATAGATCGTATGAATACCTCCCTCATATTGAAACCTTGGTTAGCCTGAAGGAGGGAATGAAACATCATTGTTAACGCAGTTTTCAGGATTGTAAATTATGGTAATAAGTTGGAGTCGTAACCAATTTCTTGGATCTACTTACAGCAGATTGGAGATATGCAGGAGTAATCTTGATGCCTTCCATGAAAATAGCTGTGGGAACCAGCAAGATAAAACATATGATAGTTATTACTGAGAACAGGTTGATGTTGTCCAATGCTTCCTGTCAGGAATACAGTACTGCTTGTTATGGCCTAAATCTGATGAATACTATAAAACAAGATATTGATTTAATTAATGAGGAACTATGACTGTTAGTAATAGATTAAGAAACTGGGTTTTTTAATGCTATTAGAGTAGTAGTTGCTTGTAAAGATATTGTGTCTTTACCTCTTTGTTATCCATGAATTTTTTGCTAAGAACGTTTCGAGATTGGTTAGTCACATTGGAGGCCATTGCACTGCAGAAACCAGTCCTGATGTACAACAGAATATTTAAGCACATCAAGAACAAGAACTATCAGCCTAAAACTTCAACATATGAGAGATTCTACTTCTCTTACCAGTTAAAAGAGGCCTCAGTGAATGAAGCCAGTGCCACTCCACTTACTATTGGTACCAGGCAAGAAAGCACCCAATAAGATGGCCTCTGTGCATATAGAGAGGCGAAAACTAACTTATTATGGCTCTTGCAATATAGAATATTTCAAATGCTTAATGGAAAGCAAAATCAAGCACATCATGACAAGAACTAAGCTAGTTCAAACTGTTTAAGAACGATGGGAAACAAAGTCCAATTTTCAATTCCTTGTGTTTTGGGGATCAATTCAACCTATATGTTAAGCACACCTTCACAGTGCATGCGGGATAATCAAATATTTGATGTACGAATACGTTCAGCAAAGTAGTACATAGTCAACTTGGAATACAATCAGAACATACTTGCATTGATAAATAGGAGTAAGTCTTAACTTATAAATATTCTTTTCCAGGTAATTGTATGTAACAGAGAAGAAGCCAAAGCCATTAGGCTCAATAGTTCAGCTGTCGAATGTTTGTCTTGTAATGTAAGAAATTAGAAGTTCTGATGCTTAAAAATCCCCCTCCCTCCCTCCCAAAAAAAAAAAAAAAGAAAAAAAATTTAGTAGTAGTAAATTACTGCCATCAGAGAGATTAGAGCACAATTAGGTACGTAATTTCTCACCTCACCAAGAAACAGGGCAGCAAATAAGACTGTGAAGAAAGGTTCCATGGCTTTGATGGTATGAGTGAATGAAACTGCAACTTTTCCAAGACTAACGTTAGTCAGAACATTTCCCAGCATATTCATGACGGCCAGTGGAATGATAACTGCTAGCTGAAAATGAATTTATCAATACTCAAGACTCATAAATTCGAAAAGAAAAAAAGGTTGCTCATGGTATCGAAAGTACCCGTGAACGAGTCAGCTTTGGCCTGGGGTAGAGATTTAATGACCACATTACGATGACAATCAGAGTCCCACAGCCAAATTGGAAAGCAGTAACTGTTGCTGGAAATGGATACAACTTAAGAACCTATACAAACAGTCAATACCGAATCTTGCGATCAGTACTTAAATATTTGCCCTGAAATTCCAAAGAGTTCAGCCTTGCATTGATGAAAATTTCAAATTAACAACTCAGTCCATGATATAAAAAAAGGTAAAGAAACAGAGGATCAATTTCACAGACACAGGTAGAGATAAACTTATAAAGAACATATAAACATATGGAATTTGGACCTGTTTGTTGAAAATGTTATAGTAGATGTTCAAAAGATACCAAATTCCAAACAGAGCACCAAGCTTGCACAATGCACTTGTTTCGTTCTCCCTTGGGCTCTCAGGAACTGAAGCAACCCTGATCTTAAGACTATGACATTCACTCTTTGAACATGGAAATAATGAAGTAGAGATTCTAGTCTTGAAACATTGTGAAGAAGCTTTTCGACATAAGAAGACATGAAAACAGCCGTTATAATGCGGTTTTAAAGAAGTGAGTTTCAATGTTGGGTTATATCTTGGGTTGGAATTCCCATATGAAAGTTTTTGTGGATTGAGATTTGGGGTTGAAAGATACAGAACCAATGCTGTATGCATTCTAATGTTGGAGAACAAGTGAGAAAGACACAATTAGAGATTTTTTTTTTCCTTTTTTCGTTCTCTCTATCCTCTTATTTTCTGATATGATTCAACGTCGCATGAATGGTATAAAGAGCTCGAGGAATGATGGGTCCATTCTTATATTAATGAGGCTTGGCTCAGAACTGTTAGAGACACCTCTAAAATTGTGGAGATGTCCATTCGAAGGTTGGACCCAATTTCATAGCTCCTCAAAAATTCATTGGTGGTGGAAGTGAAATGTCAAAAATTAGCTTCCACCTTTGGTAAACTGGGTGTTGTGCAAAATATGTCAGGAGATGGACTCTGGGTCCTGTGCAAAGCGTGTGAGGAGATGGGCTGGAGGAGACCAAGATCCTAATAAAAAACTAGGCATGGATTTGGAGGATATTAACAAATACCGATGGGTTTGCTGTTTCTGTCAAGGGGTTGACTGCCCTTAAATTTGAACAAGACTACAAGGGGATTATCGAGGTTAAGCATTAAAGCTTCGACGATAGTGTTGACAGGGTTGCCAACATTTATCTGTGGTGTGAATTTGTCGAGTTGAAGAAAATTTATTAGAGGCAAAAGATGTGGCAGGGAGCCCTCCACTTATAGACATATAGGCAGGGACCGTTTGCCAGATATTGCAGACCCACATTTTTGAGACGGACATTGATGAGGGCCTGAGCTTGTTTGGCATTTTACTTTTCTTTTTTCTTAAATGAAAAAATTTCAAATAAAATTTAATCGAATATTGGATATTAATCATGGCTAATAATTAGTTTATATATATATATATATATATATATATATATATAGGAGTGAAAAGAAAAGGATAAACTCATCAATTTGATCATGTGATTGAGTAGTATTGTTATCAAATTTAACTAAACTATAGGCTACTTTTGTAGATGTAAAATTTTAGTTCTACGATAACTTCATATACGGTAATAAAAAAAATAATTACAAAAAGTAAAAAAGTCAAGTTTGATTTAAAGAAGGTACTTTGAGATGTGGCTGCAACTAATGCAATAACTTATACCACTTTTAATACTAAGAAGACTAATAATGATTTTGGATATTTATTATCTTGGATAAATTGTCTATATGCATTAAGATATTATTGCATATTCCGTATTTCAATACTTGTGACTTTTAATGTTAGTCTAAAGATATAACATACATATTTATTGTAATATACATTTTATTAATACATTTATATATAAACTATGAAGTACGAATACGAAAACTTTGTTGAGTCACGTTTCTTTGTTTTGGAAAAGTTTTTGCATTTTCTTATTTTCAAGTGTCTCACACATTTTATTTTATAAATTTTTAGAAAATGTCATTTTCCTGTGTCCATTTCCATGTTTCCCTATTTTTGGAATTCCGTGCTACACTGTACAAATAATATTTGAATGTATTGTTATCATATATTTTGAGTATACTTAATCGTGATGTGGATATGCCCACCGTGTAGTGTGGGTCTATGCTTGTTTATACTAAAACCACAAAAATTAAACCAAGGGATCAATTTGTTACCTTTCTGAAGCAGCCCTTTGTTCATGAAAATCAAATGTATAAACACGTCCTGTAGGATCCACAGCCCTTGCAAGTGAGGCTGTTAAAGATCCACTTCCATTGCCAGATTCAAGTACTAAACATCCAGGAACTATCTCCAAGTATGTGATCACAAAGCAAATATCAGCAATATAAAGAATCTGAGTCCTATGGCTTAAAACCAGAGTCCATAATTCAGGAGTTGGACCTAATAGATAAACAAATCCACCATTGTTGCTAAGCACTTTGGACCCAAAAGGCTTGCCAATCCAGCCTGAATGTTTAAATAATACAAAACGATTTTGGAGCACTGAAGTCTGACATACTTTAATAGCCTTCATTGTATCATGCGTCTCATAGACAATAACCAAGTCTCCATCTCTAATGCACCGTGTAAATGGTAACTTTTTTGTTGGATCAGTAAGCAACATCTTTAAACGTTGAATCTAAGCAAAATCTGTCGTGAATGGAAGTTAGATAAGAAACAACTTAACCCTAACATAACCATGTAACATATTTATCTGATAAACAGAAAAACTAATTCTTTAATGCTACTAAAGTACTTGTGAACAAGCTCATGACAAGTCAAGTTCATTCTCATGGTTGATTTTAAGTAAAACATGATAAATAAAGAATAAGACTTTAAGCCCATAAAAGGTTGAATTTATGGCAACATTAAAAAACATATATAAAACCAAAGTATGAATGGTGTAGCTTAATAGGCAAAACTGCCTCTCCTCAATCAACCATTCCTCACTCCTACAAATATATAATGTTCCATATGGATGACAGAATTGAATTAAAATTAAGCTGGAATTACAATTCTAATGTTTGGATCCCAAGGTGAAAAAATTGGAATTAGACTAAAATTACAATCTTGTGTTTGGATTGCAAACTTGAAATTGAAATTACAAAGGTAATTATGATGCTTAGATAAATTTTTCTGAAATTGTAGTTCTCATTCTACTTTTAGACAAAAAAATAATACAATATATAGGAATGAAAATGTAATAGAACTATAAAATATATGAAGATGCTAAAGATATATATATATATATATATATATATATATATATATATA
>CATIWR010650374.1:0-12071 GCA_949677035.1 Omphalea diandra | reverse complement strand
AGGTTTCAGCTTTCCTGGAAATCCATGATATAGCTGGACTAGTTAGAGGTGCCCATCAGGGGCAAGGGCTTGGCAACAGTTTCTTATCTCACATCCGTGCAGTTGATGGAATTTTTCATGTGTTACGTAAGATGCTTATAACTTTAATACAGTTCATATCTGAATTCATTGCTTTGTAGATTGGGTACTTGTTCTCTGTGATGATCTGTAAGTGGGTGTTGGACTTGTACAAAAAAGAATATTGAGACTATAAAAACAACAAATATTGAGAGTTCCTTCGAAGCTGTGGCTGTTGGACTTGTACAATAACAAATTGAAGACTTTTATTTTCCCTATTTACTCTATGCATCAATGTGCATGTTGTCTTTACTTGTATTAAGGAGGCTCAGAGAAATGGAATACTCAGGGCGTATTATGCTTATGCTGCTTTTGCATTATGAATAGCAGAAATATTCTTCTGCAAGCATCTTATAAAAAAAAAATTGTTTCTTGCGGGTAGTGTTCATTGTAGTTGTAGTAAAATAGGCAATTTGTCTAATATCTGCTCTTTGAGCACTTGTTCTTGTACCTGTAGTTGGTTATTGTGATTATGCATTGTCACTTATTTCAGTTCATAAATTTTAGGTGCATTTGAAGATCCAGATATTATTCATGTCGATGACTCTGTAGATCCTGTAAGAGATCTAGAAGTTATTGGCGCCGAACTTCGACTAAAGGTATCATACCGATGTAATTGTGGTATTATGGTAATTAATAATGTGTTTGACTTTTTGTATCTGAGCATCTCATTCAGAATGCATCTGGGGTTGATGTAAGCATACTCGATACATTGTCATATAATGTGATAGTTTGTTGACTGTTAATATATTCGTGATGGAGCCTATGATTACAGTCACTCGAAAAAAAATGCTAGAATTATTTGTATTGAAATTATCTTTTGACAAAAACACTTTTTTAACATGAGGGTATAGATTATATTGTGCACTGCAATCTTTCTGGTATCAACAACATATGTTGCTGTGTAACATTGGCCAGGTAGGAAGCTCAATATTGGGTCACTTAAAGCTGGGAGTACTTGTGGACTAAGGGCCCAAAAATATTCTCATAACAATTAAACTACTTCACTTTGTGATGCAGCCAGTAATGGAATTTGATAAAATTTTTGTG
This sequence comes from Omphalea diandra, assembly GCA_949677035.1. Lineage (NCBI taxonomy): Eukaryota > Viridiplantae > Streptophyta > Magnoliopsida > Malpighiales > Euphorbiaceae > Omphalea > Omphalea diandra. The sequence continues at coordinate 10,904 of CATIWR010650374.1, read as the reverse complement.
GTGGGATAGGTTGATCATTACTTTAGCCTTTAGTAGGCTAGGCCTCATTAATTGTGTATGGCAGTTGCCAATTATTCTTTTCTATTATAATGACAATGTAACATAAGCAATGATTTCATTTTTTCTCATGGAATTTACCCCCTATATTATCTTGTTTCAATGTGTGCATCATGTTTTTTTTCTTACAAGACTGTTTGGCCATTATGTTCAAGCATGTATTTTAAAATTTTGTCATCTCTGTGACTTGTCTTTAGGATCTTGAATTCATGGAGAGAAAAATAGAGGATCTAGAGAAGAGCATGAAGAGAAGCAATGACAAGCAGTTGAAAATAGAGCATGAGATGTGCCAAAGGGTTTGTATTGTGCTCTAGCAGTTTTTACCTTTTTTCTTTTTGTCTTGAATCTGCAATATTGTTAGAATTTATAGTCTAATCACATATTTTATGTATTTTTTTCTACTGGTTTATTCTTCTCTATTTTCAGATGATATAATAGTGTAGTCCAAAATGTAATGTATATACCAGTTTATTTCTTTTTGAAGTAGCTGCATGTACAAATATTGGCAACAGCTTGTCTATTTTTCTGTTTGATTATTAAAATTGTTATGATTGTTGAGAGTTAAAGAAAAACTGATGTGCCTCATGGCTGCAACAGAATACCATTATTATTATTATTTATTATCATATTTTGGTGCTTAATTGTCATAGCTTCTTAATATTTGAATGTGTTGGTACAGTCTCTTCCTGGTGTCCAACCATTCATACCATCTTGATTTGAAAGTTGCAAAATTGTAAATATTTCCATCTCTGGTTGTGAATACTTTGTTATTTCAATCTAAACTTAGAGCAAGGTGATGCCAAAAATGTATTGTAGAAAAACTTCAAAGAGTCATTTAATTTTATGTATCAATTGAGGAAATAATACAGATTTGAACTGTGGGTTCCTGAAAGAATTTCATTTTCTTCTGCTTTGCATGAATGGTCACAATATCAGCATTTTTTTATTAGATATTCCATAACAATATGTTATGTGGATATGGATTTTATTATGAGAATTGGTAAATTTTCTATGCTGTTTATAACCTACTGCAACCATCTTTTATGGTTTCTCGGAAAGTTAAATCTTTCATAGGAGTAGATTATATCTATAGAAATATGTTTTCTAAAACAATTGAGTAAAAGATCTTTCTACTTAGTTTCCTTGTGCAGAGAAGTGTGCCTGCTTGAATGGTATTGAACTTAGAAGGCAATTGTTAACCTTTCATTTTCTAATTGGACCACGTTGCTTAAGGCAACTGTCATTTGTTCTTTTGTATTGCGAACTAACAATTGTTCTTTTACCATTAGACAAAAATCTTATCTACAAGTATGCTTATTGATGCATGGCTAGTTTATGCTTTTGATTGAGACTGGATGTGATTGCTTTAATTGGTAGAAGTAGGTTTTCCTATTCTATCCTTCTGAAGTGATGAATGGGTCCTCTTTTGTTTTATTTATTCTACTTGAGTTTTTCATTGGAGAGGTGGGTGGCTATTGAGGCCTTTCATGATGCAGTGTTTTTTTTCATTACTACTGCATTGTATGCATGCATGTCTTACCTGCTCATTCATGCTTCGATGTTTTCCTTCAGAAATCCAGTTTTGAAATTGATAAAGCTTTATTAATTAGTCGGTCAGTCTTTCTTAGACATATGCCAAATATTATGTCTCTATTTACTATCTTTTCATTGTGTGTTTTTAAGGCATGAACCTGCTTGAGACAGCAGTTATTTTGTCATCTTTGTTTTGAGTTTGAATTTTTTAGTGCGTAAATATTACCTGCCATGCTGCTAAAGTTGAGAACATTTATCTTTTTCATTTTCGGATGCATTTACGACAATTGGCATTATGGAATTATGGCGTTTTTTGTTGTGGAATATGTAACTGGCATTAATGTGGTGATGTTTCATGGTATCTGCAGGTCAAGGCATGGCTTGAAGATGGGAAAGATGTCCGCTTAGGAGACTGGAAAGCTGCTGATATTGAGATATTGAATACCTTTCAATTGCTTACTGCCAAGCCTGTTGTTTACCTGGTAAATCTTCTTCCCTTTGCCGCTCCCCTTCCAAACTCCCCAGTGGAAAAAAAAAAAAAAAATGAAAAATCCTTTTTGACAACCAAAGGGAAAACTTCCCTGCTGGTTTCATATTAAGTTGCCATGCTTTTCCAATTATCATGTCTGCTATGATTGTTTGCCTTTTCCTTGCTGGTTTTTATAAATAAGTACAACTTATCATGTTATCTTCTCATGATGGAAGGTTGGGGTAGTTTGGTCTCTTATTTTCTTCACCAATTAACCTACTGACTGATTTGTTGGTGGACGATGTACTTCAATTTAGTAAAACTGGAATCTCTTATCTAATGAGTAAAACAGTGGCATTATTGAATTGAGAATTAATATATATGTTATAATGTGTTGTTAGTAATTTTGTAATATACCTGTTATAATGTGTTGTTAGTAATTTTGTAATTAGTAAAATATATTGGTTGATACCCATTGGATAAGCAAGATTGTAAAAACAAACCAAGAGAAATATGGTGCATCCTATATCATTTAACCATAATTTTCACTCGTTACAAGCAGAACACCAGTAAAAGGATTAAGCTGAACTTAGCCATGAAGATCTCAATCTTATCTAAATTGGTCAATAATTATTCATGACATTGCCATCTTTAAAAGGCAACCATCATAAGGTCAAGGTTAGTGCTGGATTGATGGTGTGTTTCCTAAGTTTGTACAGTTGCGGGCTGTCGGGCTTCACTATTCCTTGTAACTAAGTAACAGTGGCACACATTCAACAACTGTGTGCTTATGTCTACTGTCAGAATTTCTGAGCTGATGTACTTTAGGGTGTGATCAAAATCAAATGAAATTAGCACAGTAATGTCTGTAATTTTTTTCCCTCAGCATCGTGGAGGCAGATGTGGCTGCATGAGGATGAAAGCATTGTAAATCAACTATAGTTTCCTATAAAAATAGAAGTACGATGTGGTACCTGCTTGCATCACAGTTGAAAATTTTCTTAGTCTATAAATTGTTGATTTTTTTTTTTTTCTGAGTTTGTCTAGTGGGGGAAAAACAAGTCAAAACTTGCATTTGCAATTTTGATGTCAGGTCGTGTTCATTATGAAAGGAGATAGTTGAAATTATTGGTGTGCTATCTAACGGAATGTTATTCTAAGAGACTGTTTTAAGAATTTATTAATGGATTTGCTACAGTATCTTTTTGCAATGTATGAACCATGCCTGTCAATCTTTCTTTTTTTTTTATTTTTTTTGGTTTTGCTGTCTTAGGGGGTTGTTAATGATGTGGATATGTCACATTTGTTTCTCTTCAGGTTAACATGAATGAAAAGGATTTCCAGAGAAAGAAGAACAAGTTCTTGCCCAAGATTCATGCTTGGTATGCTCAATGGTTTCCTCACATTTATAATTTTCAATTGTTTAAAGATGTCTTTGGAAACTCCAATTTCTCTTTCTTTCTATGCGCTCATACGCATGCATCTTTCCAGCTTAAAGCTCAGCCTGTTGCATCAGGTACTTATGAATGCATATATTTGTTGCATGGTGAAAAGCAAAAAACTGCTCTTTTACCGTATCACCTTGTTTGTTGTGTATTGGTTTGTCAAGTAGTGTCCTGATAGTAAAATGCCCATATCGTCATCTCACCTTTGATCCTTACATATTAAATGAAATTAATTATTGTTTTGTTTCTAGGGTGCAGGAACATGGGGGTGAAACAATTATTCCTTTCAGCTGTGTGTTAGAAAGAAACCTTGCTGATATGTCACCAGATGGAGCAGCTAAGTACTGTGAGGAGAACAAGGTACAGAGGTCAGTGATGAGGAGCAAGTGCTTATTATTTAGTTTTGTACATATATTTTTGAAAGTCCAAGATCTGTATGGTAATTCTAAAAAGAATGACAATCTGTACGTTTGTATTTACACAAAACTGATGGGCATGAAAAAAAATATGAAGCTGCAAAATATATCAGAAATTTAATCTGCTAGAAAACTTTTGTTTCTTCTGTAATATAGTAGAAAAAGACAATCTCTCAGTTTTTACTCTCTTTAAGATCATTGATAATTTGTCTCTGAAATGGAGTGGCATTGGAATTTATGGTTTCAAAATAACTTTTTTGTGTTGAATTTTAATATATTTTATTTTTTCCATTAGACTTTGGCATGGCATTATGCCTTGTTGGGAGGAGGAGGGTGGCTTTAGTGCAGATAAATATAACTGAAAAAGATGAGCTTCATCATGGCCATGAGTTGAATGCTTGCTGTTAATTTTCTTATTTTGAGATTCTTAATGGCAATGCTAAAAATCTTCAATGGAAGTGATGTCTGTGCCCAGATGTTGGGGGCTTCTATGCTACCTACTAATCCTTGTGATTTCTCAAAATGCTTGAAATGCACTCATTAAAATGTTTGTATCATTTATACAAATGTATGTGTAATGCACGTTATAAGCTTGACTGCATATATTTAGGTAAACCAATGTTAGGTACTCAAGACTTTCAAGGCAGTTCATTTATTTTAATCATCGGTAGTTTTTTTTCATGGTAGTTTCTTTTTGGGAAGTTACAAGTTGTAGTTATCTACTAGGACTTTGTATTTAATATGAAGTAGGAGATTAAGTTGGACAAGGAAAGTATAATTGTCTTCATAATTAGTTTTTCCAAAGAGATTGAAGGGTTCTCTCATATAATGAGACCTTACTATCTGTTTTACTTTCTTTAAGGGATCGAAGGGTTCTCTCTTAAATGAGCCCATATTTTCCTATATTCTTTCTTTTGAATCTGTCAATAAACGCACAAGCCCCATAACAAGATATAACTACTTGGACCCTAACAAGATTGTTTCACTTTTAACTGAGAAAATGCATAATAAAAAGGTTTTTCTTATTATTGTTGTAAGTACAACTAAGTGGACCTTATCTAACTTTGGTGCAGTGCCCTTCCAAAGATAATAAAGACTGGATTTTCTGCAATTAATCTCATATACTTCTTCACTGCTGGTCCTGATGAGGTAATATATACATATACCTTTACATTGTATGATCATGTTCTTTTATTTCCCTTATTATTGCAACCCTTTATAGTTATATTTCCTGGAAGCTTCTTGCCCTTGAATATGTTTATTATCCACACTAGAAGCCTTGTGTTTCTGCTAGTAGTTATACTGATGATGTAATGCCTAGATATGTATAAACTCTTAATGGGCATGTATCTCATTTTAACAGCATGTTATGTATCTATATCCAGTTTACAAGCTAGTTCTCAAAGTTTGAAAGAGCATCATCCAATTGGGGTTGACTCGTCTGTATACCTGCTTTTAATTGTGAGTGGGGTCCTTGTTTCAACTCTCAGGACCTTTTCCCTAAGACCACAAAAACAAGAGAAGAAAGAGTGTGATAGAAATTTGTTTGAAGAATTGCACTTTGCATGTCTTGTATATCACCTCACGCAGTTATAGTTACATGTTTGGATTTGGATGTGGTATGAATAATGTGTTGTCCCTTGCTATCCATAACATCAGTTTTGTCCGCATGTCTGGAATGTGGACAAATTACTATAACATGAATGGTTTAAATCCAGGGTTTTAGATTACAGATGCGGTCACGGTCGTGGTCGCATGTAAAAAAAGCAGGGCTTCACAGCCCTACTGTAACTGCAACAGTTTACTGATATTATCAACATAAAACTTCATATTTGTAGATACATCAAAAGGTAAGCATAATTTAAGATTTAACAACAAATTTGCAAAAGCAAACAAGAAGAGAAAAAAGTCAAAAGTCATATGTCTTTCAACTAAAGTGTGAAAAGCTCCTTCGTATAAGCCAGTAATTGGGTTTGTAGCTTGGTATGATGAAAAGTGGAAAAAGTGGGAGGAATAGAGAGAAAGAGGCCTTGGTGGAGAAGTGTGACAATGGAAAGATATGTTGTTGGCAGAAAATGAATGGGCATTTCTAAAAGTAACTGCTGTTACAGTTGTTACATAATGGTCCATAATGGCTGTTATGTTTACCAAAAAAATTGTGTTAAAGGGCGTGATGGTCGTGACACTCCTCAAAACCATTACTTAACGGCCATTTCATGACATCTGTTATTTAAAACTATTTTTTTTGCTCAATGACACAACTAACCATAAATGCTGAATTTCTATGTGAATCAAGATCAAGAAAAGGAAGTTTCCAATTATTGACTCAAATCCATTGCCTCTCTTTCAGACCTTGAATTCTCAGGGGTGAAACTGTTTGTTTTATTATTTCCAATGCCAAAATGTATTAAGTACTCTAGATTTTTTTTTTTTTTAATTGAAACAACTTATGGTTATCTTCTTTCTTTTTTTTTTTCCTTCATTTTTTTTCACTTTGAAAGGAAAGTCGAAAAAAAACTGAGGGATTGTACTGGCCATTTAGACTTGATATGTTGAAACTACTTGTATTTCTTATCTGTTTTTAAGGGTTTGTTCCTTTGCAGGATATTCTTGGGACTTGCTTGCTATTGATTCTTCTTTTTAGATTAAGAACAAGGACTAGTTCATTAATTATGCAAACTTTCCTGACTATGTTCGCAAAGCAAACAAAAGGCTACTGAAAAATTAAAAATGAAATGTTGCCAATTTTATGCAAATGAATTATTATAGCCCATATTTTATACACTTTATGTGCAAGGTTGAAAATTCAACTGACGATAATGACATGAGTATGATAATAACTATAGTTATCAGGTAATTGTTTTCATCCAATGTAATTTATGTCAGTTCTAAAATCTCTTTGTAATGGATGATTTGTTCATTAAAGTAATAAATGTGTTTCTCTAGTGATAATTTGGTGATATTTAATGGAGTTTTATGCCATCTAATGTGGTTCCTATGAACCCTATAAAGTGAGATCTTAATTAACATTATTTTACTGACCACATTGTCATCTTGAAAACATGGCTGTAATTGTGACTAACATATAAAATATAGGCTATAATAAAGAACTGGCTATGCTTGTAAATCTAGTGAAAGTGTTTTGGTCATTAAACCCCTCCTGCCCTTGTCCTTCAAAAAAGGAACAAAACAAGATCCATTTCATTGATTATTGAGTGATCATCCTGCATATTACTTATCTTTTTGCTGAATGGCCGAACTCCCTGTGCTAAGGTTTTTAAATATCCATGCAGCTCATTAATAATAACTATTAAATCTCCTGCCCTCTCTGATTCTGAAACTTTAAGCTTCCTAATATGCGTTTGTTGATTTATTTGAAGGTAGCTCTGGAATTGCAGATCTGCATTCTAAGATTTCTTTTTACTGTTTTTTGGGTTTGGCATAAGTTCTGTGCATGATCTATATATATATATATATATTTGCTACCTTCATTCAATTAATTACAGGTTCATGTGCAAACAATTTGCTTTTGCAGGTGAAGTGCTGGCAAATCAGACGGCAAACAAAGGCCCCTCAGGCAGCAGGAACAATCCATTCTGATTTTGAGAAAGGGTTTATATGTGCTGAGGTTGGTCTTCTGTTTTTGTTTTTTTTGTTTTTTTTTTTTTTCATTCTAAAGTTTCTTGATGTATGTCTAAAATGACTTGTTCAATGAATATTTTTTAGGTTCATGATGCTTTAAACTTTTTGCCCTCAATGATGTAGTTATTTTAGATGTGGGACTTCAAACATTTTCAACTTTTTGTGTCACAGATCTTTAATTTTTATTATAAAGAATGCAATCGCTCATTTTTTTCATGTTTATGAGAATATTAATATATCCAACAGGGAAAATATTAATTAAACCTGTCATTAACATCCTAGAATATTTTTCGATTGCTTTCTGGAAGAGAATTTTTTTAAGTTTTTCTAGAAACTAATCTGGAAGGTATCCTCCATTGAAAGGTGGTTTTGTGAAGTGGTTAAATTTGCTTTTGTGCCACATTTTTCTTTTTCTGAAGATAATTTATTCTGATGATGCGAGATTGCTTCTCAACATGCTCTAAAAATGCTATTAAATTCACCAAACATCTCCATAACCAGTGTCTTTACCAATATTACTGCTATTTTATCATGATGTCATCATCTCTCATTTCCAAATTGTTTAATGCGCTTGCAAAATATCTGATGGCTGTTGGGATGTTTATTCTTGAAAAGCACTAATCTGTGGACTCTAATCTTTAGGTCATGAAATTTGCGGACCTCAAGGAGCTTGGCAGTGAGTCAGCTGTTAAGGTATATGTTTGGAACAGAACTTGTATGTGTTCATGAGAAATTAATTCACCTTTTAGTCAACAAGCGAGGGGTATCGTGAGCATTTTTATCTTTCAGTTTTCCTTGCATAAATTTGCAGAGTTAGCATTAGATAGACTGAAGGAGAAATTAATAATAAGAAAATGGAAATGCAAACTAAGATTTGATCATCTCAAAGGATGGGGTGGACAGGCTATTGATCTTTGTGCTTGGCAGGACCTTGGACTTCATAGGTATAAGCCAAATTTCTAGAACATAAAGAAAACTGATATACAGAATTGTGTTCTGTATTGGAGAATGGAATGAAAAGACTGCTCCTCTTTGGTGGTGCAGGGTATTATGATCATGAGTTCTGGACTTGTGGACGCTTTGACCTCTAATTGCCATTAAGACTTTGACATCTTTGTGACTAAAGCTCCTAGCCATTGTTGTCATCTCTAAGGAAATCTTATTGTCTAGAACAAACATACATGTATTGTTTCTCCAGGAAATGAGAGAAGATAAACTCTTTTTATTTCTTGTTTTCTAGTTCCTTTACTCATATAAGATATACTCACATCTCCTTATAACAGTCTTAAGGACCCTACTTAGCAACTATATCGGTAGATTTTTGTTTGACTTGATTTTAGTTAGATAGCCTTGTACAAAAAGTAAGTATTTAAAAAAGTTGCCTTGTTTGACTTAATTAAAATCTACCAATGCACTTAGCCTTTTTTGTACAAGGCTAGCCTTGTTTGACTTAATTAAAATCCACATATTGGTCCTTGATTTTAGTTTAAGATCTAAGTGCAGAATGATTAAGCTTATTCCCTTCCATGACCTATTGAATTTCTTTTGCCTTTTGCTGCAGGCTGCTGGAAAGTATAGACAGGAAGGGAAAACTTATGTTGTCCAAGATGGAGACATAATATTCTTCAAGTTCAATGTGTCGGGGGGTGGAAAGAAGTGAGATATATATTGGTGGGCTGTGGAGCACTTTGCTGAAACTTAAATTTGGTAATATGGTTCGTGCTTTTGGGGGTCATGCCTTTATGACGAAAAGAGAGGCTTGAAGGTCCTCCCTTGGAATCGATTAAACAATTAATTTTTTCGTTAGTATTACTCTCACGGTACTCAAGCACATAAACTTCCAAGGTCTCCACAGCCTTAGCCAAAGATCAATATATATTTGTATCCTGTTTTGCAGTTTTTAGAACACTTGTTTAACTTGGACGCTGTAATGTAAGATCTTAAGTGCAAATATGTGAGAGGAGCCTGTAGATGTAGGCACTCTGTTTTATATGCAAGATTACCCATTCCTTCTCAAATTTTGATACGAGGTACTCTCATTTTCTTTTATTATGATCTATACATTTTCTGCTTTTGCAATTATAAAGTTGATACATTAAGTATGCGGTCTAGGAATCATCAGTTGTGAAAGGATTAGACATTTGCTTAAATATTACCTTGTCGCATATGTTAGGCGGCATTTTCAAGTGCCACTCTGTTTTATGAGATTCTCAAAAAAAAATTAAAAAAAAATTAAAAAAAAAAAAATTTTGTTGGGTAACATTTTTCTTTTTCATCTAATCCTTGTTTTTTTTTAACTTTTTGGAGTGATAGTTCTTTTGTTTCTGACATCCACTGCTAGATCTGCAATTTGTGAGGATGAATACAGATATATTTGAACATGCTTCTTAAACTTGAAAAGAAGAAAGCAAATAAGATACATGCGAACAAACTTTCTAAATTTGAAATCTGGAATATATATCTTTCAAGGTACCTCTTAATTGATGGCATTTAAATTTTTCAGTTTAGGTTCAAATGCAACACGCAATAAATGCTACTTGTTCTAAGGAGCCAACACGGAAGATAAATAATGGTAAGAGGATAGGATACCAATTTTAAGGTTTCAAAGAATAGTTGGTGTTTTGATTTCCAATATGAAAGTTTTTTTTTTTTTTTGGTGTTTTTTGTGGTGGACAAACATCTTTGATGTTAATTGAACCATCTTTAAACCAATAAAGAAAGAACACCAAAGCCTTGTACAAAAAGTAAGTATTTAAAAAAGTTGCTTCAACTCTTCATTGCTGTGGCTGTCTGGCTAGTGCTATTGATTCCAAATTTTCTTCTTGGACCACATAATTCATTGGATGAGTAATTGCTATCACATAATTCATTCTTCTTTTTGTTATCATCAATTGTCTTATCTTTGTCTAAAAAATATAATTGTTGCCTTTCTTTCCTTTACAAAATCATGATTAACAATCTTAATGATTCCCTAGTTGCTTGGTGTCCATCAAATTACGCTTTAGCATTCCAATATATATATATATGTGTGTGTGTGTGTGTGTGTGAATATAAATTTTTATTATAAATATTCAAACATTTGGGTTAGCATCTTCTACAAACAAAATGGGATCTTGGCCTATCATATTGCCTCCCACTAATTTCACCTACATAAGCTCTCTTCTTACAGTGCATCAATGAAGCTTCCACATGGATTTTCTTTTTTTTTTTTTTTTTCTTTTTTCCCTAAAACAAAGCAGCAATGCATTTGCATTTTTGAGGATTTTGACTTTCATTCATTAGTTTTCATCATGATTTTATAGACATGCAAATGATATGGATAAGTCAAAAGGATTTCTTTTT
>CATIWR010650250.1:0-26356 GCA_949677035.1 Omphalea diandra | reverse complement strand
AATATATTTTTGATGTATATTACAAAGACAATATTGAGATATATATATATATATATATATATATATATATATATATATAGATATATATATATATATATATAGATATATATATTTCACTCATTTTTTTCCTTTTTTTCTTTTTCCCTCTCTCTCTTTTATTTTTATATTTATAAATATTTAAAAATAATAAAAAATATTCTATAATAAAATACTTTATTAAATTTTATATTTAAATTAAATACAAAATTCATATTGTTTAAAATAAATTTTATTTTTGTTTTATAATACCCAGACATAAAATTCATTTATAATTAAATTCTATAAAAAAAGTACATTTATAAATAAATTTTATCATAAATAGAATAAATTTTAAATTAAAATTCAACCAAACAATAATCGCTATTTCTGACTGTCAAGTGCAATCGTGAAGCAAACAGCAATAACTTCATAGTGCAAGTCCGAAGAGGCGAATAGAAGGCAGACCCGATTAGGAGGCGAGTCATCGAAAATGCATCACTGGGTTCAAGCTTCTCCCTCTGATTTCAGCGGACCTCTGTTTCCCCAACGTCGTAGGTTGAACGCCTTCAACTCTAAGCCCTTTCTTTCTTGACGCTATTACTTGTTTCTTAATTTGGATTTTGTTTCGATTTGGCAGTGGTCACACTGCTGTTGTCGCCGGAAAGTCAAAGGTGGTCGTCTTCGGTGGCCTGATCGACAAGAAATTCTTAAACGACATTGTAGTATATGATATAGGTATTCTTTAATTTGCAAAGTTCATTAGTAAATATAATTGCTATCAATTTTAAAAAGACCATAGATTTGTTGAGGTTTATGCATATGGAATTGTTAGAGAATAAATAAGTGCGGCATTATTTTGTTTAAGGATGTAGATATAGTTTGCAAAACAACAGCTTCTGCTGTGTAATGTTGTGATTTTTTTTTTTCTTTGACAACTACAGTGCAACTGTCACTGCAGCTTATTAAACTCTTCAATAAAGGAAAACTGGATAATTCAACTGTGACTGCAGCTTATGTAATTGATGTGTGTGGAAAATTCAAAATTAAAGATAGCTTTAAGAGATTCAGGTTAAATGTAACTTGTTACATATTTATCCATCTATTGTTGTTCTATTCAGTCGAATAGGGAGATTAAGTGGATATATCATCTTACTATTGAGAGGTGTGCTACAAAAATGCCAATGGAACTAAGGTAATTATACATCTTGCTTGTAAGTGGAATGCGACCAACTGAGTATTCAAAAAAGTAATATGCTACCACACAATGTTTTACCAAGTTGGGGTTATATGAGAAGAGAGAGAGAGAAGTGAACATAAGCACTAGCATTGATATGAATTTTTCCTACAGATTCTCAAATGTGTTTTTTTTTTCTATGTTGTTTCAGAGAATAACCTATGGTTTCAGCCAGAGTGCAGTGGGAGTGGGTGGTCTGATGGACAAGTGGGTCCCAGTCCACGAGCATTTCATGTTGCTGTTTCAATTGATTGTCACATGTTCATCTTTGGTGGGCGGTCTGGTAGCAAAAGGTTTGCATAAATCTTGTAAATATATCAATACTTTATCGCAAATCAAAATAGACATTCTTGAATAATGAGGTTGATTGGATCTGCAGGATAGGTGACTTTTGGGTGCTGGATACAGGTAAGCTATATATTTGTACAATTGTTTCAGTTCTTTCTATCTGTAATTTCCCCTTCCTCTTTTCGTTCTCCTTCTCTCTCTCTCTCTCTCTCTCTTCACACTCACCCACATGCATGTACGTAGGCAACTTTATATTTGTGTGTCTTTGTGTGCAATGTGCACATACTCATTTGAAAAGTGAAATTGAATGCTCTTGGTGTAGTGCTCAATCAATTACTTTTTGTTTTCATAACTTGGTTGGGATTAATTAGATTTATGTTTACTTCAGATATATGGCAATGGTCAGAGCTAACAAGTTTTGGTGATTTGCCTTCACCAAGGGATTTCGCTGCAGCCTCATCTATTGGAAACCGGAAAATTGTTATGTGCGTATTAAGAAAAATTATATTATTCATTAACTAGCTTTCATAGGGTTTTACCTTGTATAATTCAGTCTGCAAGATTAATTTCAATCCAGGTATGGAGGATGGGATGGCAAGAAGTGGTTATCAGAAGTTTATGTCTTGGACACAAGTAATAATCCTTTTTAAAATATTTTTTCAGCAATGTCATTTACTGAGACTTTTTCTTTTTAATTTTTCTTGGTTTTTTTATTCAAGTGATAATTATGTTAATTACACGATGTTTCTTTTAACAGTATCACTTGAATGGATGGAGCTGTCAGTTGCTGGAACACTGCCTCCACCTAGATGTGGCCATGCAGCAACCATGGTTGAGAAACGATTGCTTGTCTACGGTGGTAGAGGTGATCTGGCCTAGAAGTTTCTCTCATGAAAATTGGGCGATCCTTAGTCTAATCTATGTTACCAAGTTCTATTTGATGATTGCAGTTAATCTGAAATAACTTTAAAATGCTTTCATTTCTTTTTGCAGCAAAGTACTGACATTATGCTGGGTTGTTGTTAATACCGATAAAAAACATAGGTTATAACAGAAAACATGACATGAGAGACATGAGAAAACTGACGTGCTTTTGAGTTGAGATTAAAAAAAAGGGGGAGAAATCTAACATAATGATTTTCCATCATTAATTACACTATGAAATTCTTCATTTATGGTCATTTTGATTTTTTTCTTGCTATCCATTCAGTTCATTCTATGTGGTATATGTAGTTGGTTAGGACATAGGAACAAGAAAAGAATTTTTATGCATTTCTATGAGGATTGGTATTCAGGTTAGGCACATGCACTTGCACTTATTTCAACAAAACTGATAAGATTAATAATGTGAATACACTAATTGGTGCAAACTTCACATTGATGTCACATACCTTAATAATATTCCTATCCAACAATAATATTGTATTTTTAAGTTTGGTTTTCTTTGAACAGTTATTAACTAGGAGGAATATATTTGTTTCTGACAGGTGGTGGCGGGCCAATCATGGCTGATTTGTGGGCTTTGAAGGGTCTTATTGAAGAAGGTTTACACTTGATCCTTTTTTAGCATCACTGCTTATTGACTTTTATTTGTCTAACCTTCCAGTTATGGCACATGATGGTTTTATTTTTATTTTTTATTTTTGTATGTCCTTATAGTTTTGATTTACATTGTGATTTGCAATTCTCCATCCTCATCTCTTTGAACTGGTTATGTATTGTGTTATTGTCATTATACTCTGGATGCATGAAAATTTCAAGTTGTATTTTTTTTTTTTTTTTCATTCCTTGCTAGATATTTAGTTATATTTTCTGAAGAAGGAAAAGATTATGATATAATTAATGAGAAATACCTCATATCAGTCCATATTGGTTTTATTTTGACTATCTCGAATGACTGATTGAAGTTATTAGATTTGAATTCCTAAATTACCAAATTTGAAATATGCCCTATACAGACAGAGTGGCAGAGGCGACAAATATGGCCAATCCCTACTAGTTTGGGATCAAATCCTGATTAAGTTTAACTAAATTACTTTGACTGTTCATTGGAAATTGAATGCTTCGTTGTGCTTGGTTCATTGAAGCAATTGTGTCTATTTCTGCTCAGCACAAGAAGTTAGGAGGGCTTATATCTATTCAATTGTGTACTGTTTCTTAAATAGAGTATGAGAAAACATTGAAAAATTAATTAATGATTAAAGTTGTTATGATTTTTGTGGGTATTAAAGCAACCTTTCCTAAACAAGTACATGCGACTGAAGTGGCTAATTTGTAATGCTCTTTGTGATGAATTCTACTGCCTTTTATTTATTTTCCCAAGATACGTATCATGGATATGTTTAGTTTCTTTGTTATCCTACTATCATCCCTATTTAATTTTAGAAATGTAGTGATCAGGTAAGTTGTACTTTTATAGAGGTAGTCATTCAAGTACTGCTTAAACAAAACAATATAGATGTGCAATTCAAATTGAGTTTGAAATCCACTGCTATTATTAATTTTTCTAGATGCTAAGGTGCATACGCGCTCAAAAGGTTGACCACCTCAAATTTGTAGCCGCTATTGTACTGATGATTATCAGATGGCAACTTTTAGTGAATTTCTCAATAACCCACTCATTTGATTTTATGTACTGCTTTGGTGGTAGAATTCCGTCTGCATTGGTGGTCTCTCTGTAAATGATAAATTGCTAATCTCTATAAATTGTAGATTGCTAACTCTTAATTTGTGATATCCGTCACTTATGCATGCGTCTTCAATTGTAAGGAAATATTATAAAATATTTCATGTGGGTGATGACTTCTTAACATGAGTACATATGCTAATGACATTTTTCTCCTTCTTTGTATGTGTGCTCAAGAACGACAATGACAGTGAGTGATTCTTGAATTGGACTAAGTTGAGTTTGTGTTTTCTCTCTGTTGTGGAAGGAAGAGAATGAAACACCTGGATGGACCCAATTGAAGCTCCCTGGTCAAGCTCCTTCTCCTCGTTGTGGTCACACTATAACATCTAGCGGGCACTATGTATGTCATCTCTGGAACTTACAATTATTTTCCTTTATATTTTTCTTTTAATGTTGTTAGTCTCCTTTTTGAGCCTACTTGTATGCGATTGCTCTATTTGAAAACGACTAGTATGATGCAGGGAGTATTTGTTTTTCTATTTATTGGCTCCTAAGGTTTTATTTCAAGTTTGTACCAAGAAATATGGCTGTTGACATAAATCTGCATTGCAAAATTCAAAATTAAAGAATAGAAACATCTGCTCCTAAATCCTTTTGAATCTTCTTTTGCATTGCACAAACATCCCAATTAGGGTTAGCTCAAGTCATCCATATACTTGGTGGCTAAATATGTGGAGTTCACAAGTGGTCCCTAGGATAATGGTGTTCAGGTTTGAAGGTCTTGATTTGGAATGTTCTTGTGCCTCTAACCATTAATGCTCATATTTCTATATACATAAGGCTTTTATCTTCTTAGGATTGTTCTTGTCAAAGTAATATGATAGCACTCTTTTGACAGCCCACTCCTCCAAAGCTTTACTAAATATTACATGGCTGGTGAATTTCATTCCCTTGCACAATTGTGAATCATGCATACCAGTTTCCTCAATGAACTCAAGATATGTTGTTTGATCACCACTTGAACCCTTATAATTATGCAACTCATCGCTATTAGCTGGCTCCTCACAGAATTCTTCAAAACATGCCTCAGTCAAATCATTTACTATGTCATCTTCACTGTTTACTCTTGCATTATCATGAGCCTTACCCTGACCTTAACCGTCACAATCACCATTTGGCTTTCAACCACTATCTCCATACAGATTGCTGAAAATGTCATCACTGCTTCCCTCTACATCATCATAAAGCCCATTAATTTCATTGTACTCTCTGTTTCACCTTCACTACTTTCATCATCACCAGACATATAATCACTACTTGTCTCATGATTCATATCTACATCCCCTCACCCCCCTCTCTCTGTCTTTCCTTCACAGTTACATTCCTCCCCTTTATTCACAGTTGCAGTCCTTCCAATTTACAGTCTCACTTGCTGCCACATTCACAGCCTCTCTCAATCCCCTCATTCACAACCTTATTCACTTCTACATTCACAGCCTCATCACTCCCTCATTCACAACTTTGTTCCCTCAATCATGCTCTAAAGTTACAACCTAAAGATATATACCCTCACTTGGGCCTACATCCATCCCTTGCAGCTGCAATGGTTTCACACAACTCTCGTCATCCACAACAATAGGGTTATCTATCTATACAAAATAAATGTTCTTATGCATAATGCTCCTGCCCTGGTATACCATATTGTCAGGAATTTCCTCCTTTCCCCATAATAAATTACCAAGTTCACAGTTTTGATACCAATAGCTAGAAAAAAGTTATAATGCGATCAATCTTTTGAACTTTATATTATACTACACGTCATTAAGAGCAAAACACAGAACAGAATGCACCGCTTTGGGAATGGATGATCCATATACAAATAACAAGTTATTTTGAAATTCGAAATACAACTGAATTTCAACATAAACAACAAAGAATACGATCAGACAGCCATTCGTCTAGCGTAGCCTTGTTGATCAAACACAATCTCACCTATGCCTATGGAGTCTTGAAACAAAGCATAAACAACCAGCAAACACACTGCAATGACCCATTGTTCAACCCGAAAATCCACCTGATCATCTTCATGAAGAGACCCAACCCTACTGAAGTATATTACTTAAAAAGCCATAAGACATGAATAAAGTAAGATAGTCATTTCATACCTTGTTTTTAAGAAATTCAAGTACTGGATTCTTCACAACTAGGTCTACCAATTCGAGTCCTCTTCAGCCCTTTCAACACATTCCGATGGACAATCCACTCCTTCCTTGTCCAATTGTTGATGGATTTTGACAGAAATATGGGAGGTGTAATTGTGGGAATCAGTATTGGAGGTTAGGGATTTGTAAATTAGGGAATTAGGATTTGGGGGTTGGGTTAAAATTTGGTTGATGTGGGCCATGGTGGTCCATGTCAGCCAAAAAAAAAAAAAAAACAGTGCAATTTTGGTAATTTTGGATGGTGTCTACCATTTGGCCCAAATTTACTAATGGCATAAATCATAGAGTGCCTCTTTGTCAATGAAAGAAAAAAGAAAAAAAAAACCACATAAGTGTAAAATGTGAAATCACCAGTTTTTTTTTTTTTCTTGGTACTGTTCCCTAATATTATGAGTGTGATTCTACATATGTTTTGTATTTTATGCCCTTATATTTTTTTATATTTGCACATTTTCTCCACATTTTGTTTCCTATATTTTTTGAAAAATGTTATTTTCTGGTGTTCATTGCATGTCATATCTATGTCCTATTTCCTGTTTTCCTACTATCTGGAGTAACATGAAGAACAAGTTGAAGATTGAGGGAACTGAGAATAGTGCAGCAGGTGCTTCACAGAAGTAGTAGTAGCAGGGGGAAGAAGAATAGAGTAGGCACCAAGCCTTCAAAATCAAATACTCTGAACTCCATCCTAAAAACTGTAAGAAAGTATAGGTATTTGTAGTCTTAATAAATGAACATACTCCTTTTGGGATTAGCTATCATAAACTAGGAAAAATTCTAAAATAATAGCAAATTTCTAAATATTATTGAAGATAATGAAAATTGCTAAAGAATGCTAAACCTTAAACTTTCTAATTAGAAAATTACAATGAGAATCTGAATTTCATGACTAAGAATCAAATTAAAAGAAACTCTAAAATTGATTTCCCTTGACTAGATTACTATTTAGATGTCCTGATCTTCATTCAACAAATGTTTAACTTTCTGAACTTTCAGAGTATTTGGGCTCACATTTGGATGTGTACATGCCTAGTGTTGCTCTCTCTCTCTCTCTCTCTCTCTCGACTGTTTATTCGTTTTATCAATTGCTGTTCAAAAAACTTCAGCTAACTACTTTAAATATCAACCAATCCTAGTCGCATTCTTTCTATGGACCAATATCTTTTCTCCAACAACTTAGGGCCCCAAAAGTGGTTATTATCATGAACTACTTCATCAATAAAGCACTCGAGTACTGGTTTCTCAAATGTGTGTGATGTCATTTTGCTGTCAGGAAATTATTCTTATGGTAAAAAAAAAAAAATTCTGATATTGATAAAATATTTTCCTATTAGGTCATGTGTTGTTGACTTAGGTCTAGAAGTGGTCAGGTTGAACTAGGTACATCCTAGGCTTGAAACATAGTGACTGGAAAAAAAGAAAAATAACAAGTAAACATTGCATCTATCTATCAGAGGAATCCAGAGTTGTCAGCATACTCAATAGATAGTAGGATAAGCAAAGTCTGTCTAGCTATCTGTCTTGGCCAACTCTCTAATCTGAAGTTAATTGAGGTTTGGCATACAAGTATGTTGTGGGATATTATTCCAAGCATGATTAAATTCTATGCAGCTATGACTGCTCTAAAATGAGAAGAGTTTTTATTTTATTTCATTATTTTCTTGTTGAGGCTCGAGAAATAAAGAAGGATGCAATGGATTGGGTCTTTATAACGTTCTGATAAGTTAAAGAGGGTTGTTGTTACTAGGTTCTGGACTTGGTAAACCTGTAGAAGTTGATCTTTCTCTATAAGCAAAAGGGAAGAGATTTTTGGCTTTTTAAATCCATACACTTACACTAGGTTTAAAAACATGTCTTCCCAATGCTCAAGAGAAGTTTAGCTGTCTGCACATGAATAGTTATTAATGATGGTTGGTGATGGTAAAATATCCATCGTGTTTGTTAACTTCTCTAGTTTTTTCTTCTTCATTTTTTTTTTTTTTGGGGAGGTGGTGGGGGGGAAGCATGTGGGAGTAGGTTGGGGCGAAGGGCAGGAGTAGTGATCCCAAAGATAAAAAATTTGGTGAAACTATCAATTATTGACAATCCTTTTCTTTTTCTTTAATACAATTATATACATGCATTGCCTATTTCAACATTGTTGTCCATTATAGCTAGGTCAGAGGAAGTGTGTCAAAGCACATAGCTGCTGATGTGGAAAGTATATGCATAAAATATGAAAAAGGCTCCCTGGTGTTATGTTTTGAATTATTATAACATTTAGGAATTATATTACTTAGTAATCATTAAATTTATTAAAATTCCTTAAGATTAGAAAAAAACAAAAGGGAAGAGGCAAAAAACATTTTTTATTCCTTCTATCTCCATTGCTATAAATTGATCTATTTTATGCTTCATGCATACGTACTCCACATCAGCATTAGGGGTGCCTTGGCATGCGCCTCCACTTAGTGCAATTGACTCCAATGTTGAAGTAGGTGCATAATTGATAAAAAGAAAAGAACTATTTGCTACTTGGACCACAGTTTGAATGTTTTCATCTTATTACCTACCCATCTTTTTGCTGATAGTAAGTAGTGTTGACTACTATAATTTTCTCTTTTCAGCTCTTGCTGTTTGGTGGGCATGGCACTGGTGGCTGGTTGAGTCGTTACGACATTTATTACAATGACTGCACTGTTTTAGACAGAGGTATGTGCTACTGAAAATTACTAGTTGAATTACTGAATTACTTGGCAAATTACTGAATTATTTAGCAATTAACATATATGTTTTGTAAATGATGCTTTTATTGTTTATGAAGAGGTAAAGTCGACTACTTCTGTGTGGAGTTGTTTTAGTTGAATTTGATAATGAGATTTCATTTCGTTCAAAATATAATAGCCATAGGAAGCTGGTATTTCTAGAGAGTCAGATAAGTTTTCACTTTATGTCCATTTTATCAATAAGAAGGAAGAGCAAAGTTTAATCCTATCATTGTTGTTAAAATTGTGAGTCAATGGATATGATTTTACAAGTTGAAAACATGTTAAATATTCAAAATGTATACAAACTTAGAATCAAGTAAAATCATGTTTTCAAATAGTAAAGTTATACATGATTTTACGATTATATATATATATATATAGAGAGAGAGAGAGAGTACAAATTCTACGCTATAGTTTTCATCTTTAGCAAATATAGTCTTGTAATTTATTTACTGGCAAAACTCTACCTTGTAATATAATATTGTTTGCAAAGTGGTATCAGATCCATAATTTCGTTATATTCATTTGATCTGATATCAAATTTTGTATATTATTTCAACTAATTATATTTGGGTACATAATTTTTTTTATTTTAAATGCAAAATGTTTTTTTTTTAACTTTATATATGTATTCGAACAAATTATGTTTCTATCACTGTAGAATTTGTTTAAATATATACAGAAAGTAAAAAAAATGAATAAATTTTATATTTAGAGTGAAAAAATTATATATCTAAATTTTAAATGTAATTAATTGAAATAATGTATAAAGTCTGGTACCAGGTCAGATGGATGTAATGGAGTTATGGATTTAGTATCATTTTGCAAATGACATTATACCACATGATAGAGTTTTGTTAATAAACAAATCACAGGACCATATATGTCAAAGAGAAAAACTATAAGATAGAATTTTGTACTTTTCCCATATATATATATAAATATATTGTTGCTATTTATTTACTTGGGTCCATTTCTAAATTTTAAGTTGCAAATTTAAATTTTTTTCAAGTTACTATTGAATAGTGCTAATAACTATTATTTATGTGTTGCTATAATCATATATAGAACCAAAAGAAAACCATATATACATGCACACACACACGTAAATATGTAGATTATAGTAGTATTGTTATAAGGAATATGAGCTGATATTCTGTATACTTTTAATTGATATATATGTAATGTGCACATTATTAATGTATTGCTTTCATTATATTGTGTATTACAAAGCTTTCAAATATGAAATTCAAAAGGATATCAACTTATCCAATTTTTATTTGATTAAGTTTGTAAATTAATAACTTGCCAAATGAAAATTTTTGAATCATAATTTAATAATGTACTTGCATATAATATTACATGCAACATATAATATTACATGCATATACATATTTCTTAAACATTATTTTTTAATAGTTTCTAAAATTTTTACAATTTTATATTTCAATTTTATGATATGAGTTTTTGGACCCTCTTCAATTTTAGGTTAGAAATGTGAGTTTAGTAACCTTGCTATTAGTATTGACTCCATTGTTTGAAGAATCAAATCAACTCTCTTTCCTTGTTAATCAATTTCCCTTTTCTCTTGTGTTATATATTGAAGGTGATGGATGACAATTTCTGGTATGGTTCTTATTTTCTTGAAATATTTTGAGTCTGCAATGATAATCTCATTCCCAGAGATTTTGCTTGGTCTTTGGGACATTCATGATGAATTCACACTTTTCTATGGTCAGTGCTTTTTTCTTTTTTCAATCACAAGGTAACAAGTGAGTGCTGTTCAACATGCTCGGACCTAATATGAAAAGGTCTCTGAATTAATGCATATGCTATTTGCGGTAAGGTTTAAAAGACATATTTTGCAAGAGTTACATTTAAAATATTATAGAAACTGAAGGGTTACCTGAATCCTGGTGATGTTTAAAAAGGTGTAATGTCGTCTTTGTTTTAATAATACTTCATAAAATATAAGCACTTTCTTCTCTCAATCAAAATGACAGTGTAGGCTTGGAGTGCCATTTATATAAAATTGGAGTGCTAGTAATGGATTAATTCATCATAATAAGCATCCGTACACCTAGCCTTACTAATGGATAAGTAACTTGCTTGTCACTTCTGGCAGATACTATTAGATGACAACAATAGACTGGCTAAACTGCTAGATTATAATCACTCTTCCACCCCATATTATCTTAACATAATTTACTCTTCCTATGTGCTTTTGTCGTCTAACCCCTGTTTCAAATTCTTAAAGTGTCTGCACAGTGGAAACGGTTACCTATTAGCGGTGATCCCCCTCATCCTCGAGCATACCACACAATGACATGCATTGGTTCACGATATTTGTTGTTTGGTGGTTTTGATGGGAAATCAACATTTGGTGATCTATGGTGGTTGGTTCCAGAAGGTAATGGATTTGCTTTTCAGTAGTTTCTATACTCATCTACTCTGGTTTCTGTGGAGTCATGAGTGGCTATTTCCTCTGTGGAATTAGTTTGGAGTGAATTAATGAAGTATCTTATGCATAAAATTCACTGCTGTGCCACCCTTCGGGACAAAATTTTCTAAATCCTGTGTACCATTTCTGGTAGAACAATTGCACGTTGGTATTTTGTAGCTGAAAAGCTAGGATATATTGAATGAATTGCAGATGGCAGAAGGCATTCTGATCTTTTATTGCTGTGAAATTGACTGTATTTTCCTCTCCTTCTTCTTGGTAATTTAAGTTGCTCCGCTGTGAGGATAAATCTGTGAGCTCTAACCTTTGGGCTGTGATTTAAGAACCCTCATGTATTGGGATGCCTTTAATTTTGTTATTAAACTATCGAAACATAAAGAGATTTCTGGTTATCTATTTGCATAAAAGCAACGTGGCTCATTCTTTCAGTTGCAGATGCCAAGGCGGCTTTCATGTGGTCATTAACATGCCTGTATTGTTTCTACTTGTTACCTGTTTTCTAGGGGACCCTATGGCCAAGCATTTTGTTGCGTCTCCCAGAAGAAGTCTTCCTGAAAATAAGGATTTGGGCATGACAAAAGATGGTGTGCGATCTATACTAAAGGTATCAAGCAACTTTCACATCCTCCCAACACTGTTCATAACTCGTTAGCTACTTGGTCAAGGAGGGTCATAACTATCTTGTGCCTTAACAATGGTAATATTTGTCTGTAATTTGACAATATGGTTGTACTTTCCCAATAATACGATGAATGTACTGGAAACAAGTTTCTTGAACACTTCCTTTTTAAGTGGGAAATGCATTTCATGTAATCTTTTTGTCACCTTTCAACGTGAATAATCCATCTAACTGGTCTATCATGTGAGGTTGTGAAAAGTTTGTTACGTAAATCACCATTCTATTGGAGTCAAAGTATTAAGAACTCCTATTGCAGACATTAAAATTTTCATTATTTCTTATTTACTAATGGACAAATTACTAAAAAAATCCTATGGTTTCTCTCCTTTTCAAATATCTCAAAATTTTTTGTTATCGATAAAATGTTTTAAGTTGGTATTTACTTGCAATGTTATCCTCAGGTCACACTCTGGTCACTTGAATTCCGAAATTTGCCCTATGTAGCTATAAAATGTCCCTTTTTTTTATAGAAAAAAATTACAAATCAGCTTTTACTAATCTACTAGGCATTTCTTCTCCACGTAAACCTGTTTTAATTGACTGACCCACCTAGCTTGTCTTAATTAATCGGTTTATTTTATCTTTATGCCTGGACCCAAAACTTCAAATCCTGCAACGAACTTGATTACCCTTGTAAAATCACCCACCCGAAACTCCCATTTGCTCCCAATCCTTGCCCACCTCGTCCAAGTGTCCTTGACCAACCCACCATCTCTTCCCCTTTCTTTTCTCACATTGCATTCCCTTCATTCCAAGAGATCACCTATTCCTGCAAAATTTTCTCTCAAAGCCAAAACCAGTCTATCTTGTACTTTTATACTGTATTTAAAGCCTACTCTATTACCGATTTACCTCTCCAAGGCTTGTGTCTGTATAAGGAAATGAGAGGCCGAGGTCTGCACGAAAATTTTCTCCCTTATGGGTGGTGTGTTGTACAGGTTGATGCCAGGACTTTATGAGATGGGCATTTATTTTACAGTGTATGATTCACTAATTTGATGGATTTGTGTTCAGGTTGCAACAAGAAATGATGCATGCAAAGTGTTAAATGAAATGCTGAAAAGAGATAGTGTTGCTTGGAATGTATTGATTTCTTGTTTTGCTTGTAACCTAGGATGGGGGATGTTTTGGGTGTATATGATGGTATGGTGGGTGATGAGTTTTGACTGTGAACTGGAAGAAGTTACATGCTTTCTTCCGCTTCAGGCTTGTGTGAATCTGGGTGCATTTATTTGTATGCCAGGATCTGGTTAGCAAGTGCTGCAAGACTGTTTGTTACAAATGAAAGTCCTAGGTCTAATATAATAAGCGAAGATAATGTTTAACAATGAAAGCCATTTTTACTGCAGATTTTTCTTCTTATTAATCTTTTTGATTTTAGGATTTTAATGAAGAAATGCTTAGATGGGTTAGTAGAGCTGACTTGTAATTTAAAAAACAAAAACAATATTTTTTATATGCCATGTAGGCAAATTATGGTATTTAGGTGACGTGGCATGAGGATAATGTTGCAAGAAAATAAAAAAATTAAAGCATTTTATTGATAAAAGAAAAGTTTGGATATATTTGAAAAGGGTGTGTGTATAGGATTTTTTTGGTAATTTGTTTGCATATCATGGCAGTTCTTCATTTTCCCTTCAAATATTTGGATGACTCTGAATGAACTTCTATTGCAGGAAAACCAAAGAGAAGAATCTGCTATCTCAGAATTACAGAAGAAATTAGAAATATCTGTTTCACTCTCGAGTTCTGGGATACAGATTGTCGATGAGTTGGAAGATCGAGAACTTCTTGAACTTGCATCAGGATTCATGGGAGACAGAGTTTCTCAGAATGAACAGGTTTGCATTGTTGTCCAAACCTGATTTACTTAATGATGCACTGTCGCATATATTCTATTGACAAAATTCACTAGCGAATTTTTTTTTTAATAAAAAAATGAAGAAAATTTGGGCACTTCGTGAACATTGGAGGAAGTGTTCACCCACGTCTGTACCACTAAAGGAGCTTGGACCTTTGCTTCATGACTACCAACGACTGATTACTCGTCATCATTTGTAAGTACCTTTATTGCCATCATTTGTTGCAGTTGCCTACTCACAGAAGTAGCAATCGCAGTTCCTAGAATTAGAGCCAACTTAATTTTCAGATAGTAACTGCTGTCAATCACAGAGTATCTTTGGTTTATGTCAAGCTCAAGCTTGGGGTTGCAATGATAGGGTGCTTGTTTGAGCGTAGGGAGCAACTATTTCATATAAAATTGTTAAAGACTGTAAATCCCCCAGTGGCCCCACTTTCATATTTCATCATTGTGTATGGAGTGTTTTCGTATAACAACAATGAAGATGAAGTCAATAGCTTTGATACATTCAAGAATATTTCTATTATACCTCTTTTGACTGATTCTATTTTCTTGCATTAAGTGCTGTGTTACTGATGCCACTCTTTGACATCACATCACATTGAAAGTCCATGATGTTATGTGAACTTGATTCTTGTTGCAAATTTCACATGGAGCCAAAAGGGAAAAGAAATAGACATGATATCCTATGGGTATACTGGAAAAGCTAGGGGAATTTTGATTTAGTTGCTGGGATAGGAGGGAAGTATTTTCTTAAAATGAAAAAAGAAAGGAAAATGTTCAAATTAGTCCCCAAATATTAAATAGTAGCAAAAATCTAAAAACACAAATGTTAGTCTCCAAAGTTGTTTTTACTTTCGAAATGTGAAAATGAGAATATTTGTTTTTCTTTTTTCTTTTTTTATTTTTGGCTTATCTGGATAGAAAATTAAATATGCTAAATTAATTTACGTATATCTTATGATGAGATCAATTTGGCATGGACGGGTGCAAAAACTTGTTTATCCCCTGCTGAGTTATTCATTCAAGGATTTTCCAGTTAAATTATTATTATTTTTTAATCATCTGATCATCATCATTATATCATTTATTTTATGTTGGTTTTGTGTGACAGAGCAAAAGGTGGAGCTGATTTACATTTCATGGAGTCTGGTTTTCCTGGGAAATCAGCACATCGGTTTTATCACATCAAGAGTGCTTCTCAGGTATGAGCCCTGTAGTGCAAGCTCTCGGTTTTGTGTGACAGAGCATTTTATGTTATATTCTCAAGCATTTGGACCTGCATTATGTTATACTGATATTATCAATTTTTTTTTTTTTTTTTTAACTTTTTGAGACACTATCACAACTCAGCAGTAAATAAATTACATATCCGGTTGCTTTTTTCTCTAGACCCTAGGACGGTATAATGTGCTGCTGTTGATCTAAATTTATCATTGTGAGGAGGTGCTGGATCAATAATTATACGCCCCCACAATCAAAATCATATGCATTGAATGGTGGTACACCACAAAATTTCATTGTAACTTGAGTCTCTGCAGTCAAAATGTGAGAACCCATTGGGAAGCTGTATCAAAGCCTGAAACCGTCTACTTCCTAGACGGAACTTTGCCATGATCTACTTGTTATCTTCATTCTTTTCCTCTTTCAATTCAACATGCACTTTAAAATTAATTTGCTGTCTGCTTTCTCTACTCACCCTCGTATTTCCTCATTATTGAATTTCAGCTACGAATGGATGACATCCCAAAGCTATTGGCAGAGTACAACCAGCTCCCATTGGATTGATGATTCAACTTTGATCTCCATTCATGTGATATTACTGCTATGTGTGTCTGCATCACATTCATGTTGGGTTAAGCTGTTAACTCTTCCAAATGTTTCTGTAACCTGACTGATGATATATGTCCGTAAGGATATGCTTAATGAGTTTTGCATTGACTATGTTAGATATAGGTATTTTTTCCCCCTGTAATCATTTTAGACTACAAATATGTTTTGAATTTGTTATTTTGGTGTACATTAGTCCATTCTTTAGTGCCATATTTCCTTGATAAAGTGCTGCTAAATAGAGATTGCAACACTAAAGAAATATTCCTTGTGGAAATTTGATGTCGGAGCATATATTCAGCTACTTCACTAGCTTTACTGACTTCAGCCGCCTTATGGTAGCTGTAATGTGTTCTGTTTTTTATTTTATAGCGACCTTATCTTTCTTATGGCCGCAGACACTCTACCCTAGGCTTTGGCCTCAATACAGGCATGGTGGAGTTTCTAGATGTAGGGCGGGGATGGGCACAATTTTTTCCACATTGGGAGTGGAATAGTTAACACTTGTCAATCTTCATGCAGGCCATAATACTCCTGATTCAAATTGTTTGAGAAAAAGTATTTAATATTCTTTCAATTCATAATTTATATTATATTTTTCTCTGTATTTTTAATTATATTTAATGAGAAAATAAATATAGTTTTTAAATTTGGTACTTAATAAGGGTAAATTAGAAGGGTTTATCTTTAATTATATTTAATGAGAAAATGAATGTGTTTTTTAAATTTGGTAATTAATAAGGGTAGTTTGATTATAAATATTTTTGATTTAATGAAAATGGATATATATTTTGAGGCATTTTAAAAAGAAATAATGGACAATTTTTCAGTTTTCTAATTATATAAAATCGTCTACTTGACAAATCGGGACATAATTTTGGCCTGACCATAGTTTTGGCTACTCCCATAGACAGCTTTATTCAATGTAAAGCACACATTATTTGGAAAGGGTATGAAAATGGATACCCAAGAATACAAAGCCTAACGAATACGATGTCAAAGAGTTCTCAGGGTCCTACGTTTTTGCTCAATTCTTCGAGTTTCTTCATCCTCAGTCTTTCACTCTCAGTCAGCAGCTGGTTAAAGCATCACAGTGGGAAAGAAAGAAATGAGAATGCTTCTTTTTTTTTTTTTTTCTAGTAACATGTTTTTTTTTTTTTTTTGTAATATAATTTATACCTTCATTAATGTAGTAACTAGCTGAGCTTTCTCTTTGTTCTTTACATTAAAAGCTTCCAGAGCTTCTTTATATTCTTTTTCCTAATGCCAAACATAACTTTGATTAGATTATATGATATGATATATCTGTCACAAACTAAGAGTTATGTGTCTGAATTCCCGGGATTTTTTTTTGAAAAAAAAGAAACCTTCTTCTGACAACTCTGTCCAAGAGGCTTCAGCTCTCGATTGGTCATATCAATCTTCTTGCGTACAATTGCAACTTCTTTTCTCATAGGATCACCGAACACTTCAAGTTCCTGATATATCATATAAACGAAAATTGCTTATTAGTCACTAAGGAATTTCTTTTTATTATTTAATTATAACAAATAAAGTTAGATGGCCATTGCAGCGAGACTGTTTTGGCTTTCCTGTCCCTGTCTATTCAGTGTCAGGGTCAGGCACCTTGAACTCTTGATCGATTGCAGACTTAATTGGTGAATTTCTCTTTTTTTTTTTCTTAAAAAAATAAAAACAAGGTTATTAAGCGAAGGGCTTAACGAAAACGAGACTATATCAATGTCAGAGATGGCTAGGGGTATTCGAGAATTCAATGTTTTTAAAATTGGATTGATTGGTTAATCAATTGATTAATTGATTTGTAATTTTTCTATTTTGATAAATTTAATTTAATTAATTTTATAATAAATAAAATTAAAATAATTTTAAATTCTGAAAAAATATTAGAAATATATAAATATAGTTATAATAATTAAAAATAAAAAAATAATGCTAAAACTAATGTGGGTCAAATGGAACCGAATACTAATTTAATTTTTAATTTTATCAATCAAATTAATCAATTTAGTCTGATTAAAATATTGATTTAAATTACACCAAATGCGGTGAGTTCCTTTTAATAAGAAATATATTAAATATCTTTTTTTTTCTTCTACTAACACCTTACAAATTAACTTGTTGATGGAAGCAAACACTGGGGGAAAAAAAAAAGGCAGAAAAGCACATTTTCTGGTCTTGAACTTACTTCCCAAATCTTAGTCAAGCGTCTTGTTTCTTCTTCGGCACGTTCCAATTGAAGTTCAACTTTCTCCTTCACCTCCATCTTCTTCCTGTCAATCTCCTCTTCTCTAGCCTGAAATGTGGACTGGCAAATCTTGAATTCTCTTCCTCTTCATTATTCTCTTCCATTGATGTTAATGTCCTCCCACTGCTACCAATACTTCCCATATTTCTCATTTTCTCCTACACTCTCCTTTTTAATACCATTCCTACTCTTATTTCTGCAGGTATTTGGAAGCTGCTTATTGCTGCTATCTCAAATAATCCAACAAACTGTTATTCTCTTATTATTATGTGGTTTTGCTGTTGCTTGAAAATTTCCCCTCTTAGAGAAGTTGCTTTATATTGACTACATTCTAAAGAAAGCAAACTGAAAGAAAGAAAGATAGCGCCAAAAAAAAGCTCTCAAAACTGAAAGCAAAGACAACATGTGCACCTTGAACTTCTATTGTTGATTTCCCTTGTGTTAATCTTGATTTATATGTTGTAATGAATCCTAAATCCTAGTTTTTTTTCCCCATAAGTTCCTTTTTCTGTTAAAAAAGGAGAGTTCACCTTCACTAGTTATTCATTTGATTGAAATCATAAATAATAATAAAAAAATTATGTAAATATTGATTTAATTGAAATCATTAAATAATATATTATATCTTGATAAATTTAATGCATGAAAATAATTTATTTTTTTATTTTTCTTACATAAATATAATTAATCAATTAATTACTACGATTTATTATCATTTTATTTTAATGCAATTTTTTAAAAGCATACTTTATTTTTATTTTTAATAAATTAAATTAAAAACAAAGAATATTAGCTCATTTTTAAATATGACAAATGATAATTATAATATATTATTAAATAATTTGAATTTATCAATAAAATTTTTAGTAAATTTTCAATTAGATGTTACCATTTTTTAACATGAAAATTTGAGTTTATTTTAATATATATATATATATATATATATATATATATATATATATAAACTTCATTTTTTCAACTAATATGACATAATTTTAATTCTTAGAATCTTTTTCTAAAATTTTATTATTTTTCTACATATGAAAATATCAATAATTATATTACTTTTTTTATTAAACATAAATAATCTTAATATTCTCACTTTAATATTTTAATTATTTTAATTTTGAATGTAGATTTTTAAAAATAGCATATTCATTATCTTATTTCATAATTTATTTTTTAAATTATTAATCGATGTATCAATACATGAAAATTAACAAATAAAAGTAAAAAAAGCTAATCCCATATAGAGTAATCATGGATATAATTAATAAATTTTAAATATTAAATTTTATTGAATAAAAATTTATATCTTTATAATTGATAAAATTTTAATTTATATAATATAAGTTAGTTGGTTGTATCAAGTTACAATATTTTTACGTAATAAAATAATAATAATTGTAATGATCACAATTGGATATACTTATTGTATAATTACATTTGTCAATAACAATAACATTAATATGAAGAATTAAATTTGAGTCATGATCTATTTATACTATATTTTTATAATAATTAATCAATAAATGTCTAATCAAAGTTCCTATCTATTAATTTTTGCCATTATATAATATGCATGAATATTATAAATACATAATAGGTAATAAATATATATAAATTTTTAATAAATTTAAACATGGTAAACTCTTTTTAGAGAATATGTGGTAAGTTCTCCAAATAGAGTGTCATGTAGCAATCTTTTGAAAAACTCAAGCACTCATGTTTTTCATGATTTTATTTAATTTTTTAAATATATTTTTATTTTAAATTTGAAATTTTTTATTTTATTATTCGATAATGGAAAGATAAGATTATATATATTATCTTGAAGAGCCTTAGGAGGGGAGAGTGAATAGAATTGCAACAAATTTTAAAAAATTAAAAAAAATAAGAAGAAAATCGACAAAAATGATAAAAGATAATAGAAGAAACATCTAATAATTTATGGAGGTTCAACAAAAATTCTTACATATATCCTCTCCTCTAGTATCCTCTTTGGTGAGTTCTACTAAAACCCAAGTTGTTAAAGGGTGTAACTTAAACCTTACAAGTAACTATGCGAGTATCATTCACACTTAGTCAAGATAGTTTCTGAGTATTAACTCATGAATATTAAATATTTCTCAAGATATATTTGTAAGTACTCTTAAGCATTTAACACATTCTATTTGAATTGCCTATCTAATTCCAAATTGTGATATTAATATGCAAGTTTACAAGTAGTACTCAATGAAAGATCACTCAACAAAGAAATGCTCCAACTACCCTTTACAAGGAATTTGACTTAAATGAGCCTAATGCTTATGCTTACAAATATAACTTACAGGATTGAGTAAAAGAAAGTTTACTTTCAAGTTGCCCTTTTCTTGGTTCTTAGCATTTATTTTCTTTGAAATTCTTTGATTTCTACTTTTGTTTATATGTATCAAAGTTCAGATGGAATGTCTTTATATAGGATTCCTTCAAGAAAACTAGCTAGTACACCCACTATACTTGATTTGGCAGAAAACTATATAGTTATACCCTTTCAACAAGTACTTAAAGTTTGACAATAAACGTTGAATTTGTAACAACTTTACATTACCTTTATTTAGCATTGCACCTTTCCACAATTGTCACACTTAAACATTCATTGAACTTTTTCCATGACCATTGAATTGCTAGTGGTTACTACATGCCATTTCCATAAGCATTAGAGTTGCTTTTCAATAGTCTAACGATTTCATGACTATTATTTTGCCTCAACAAGCATTAAGGTTTGCCATAGACATCAATCTTTGAACAATGTTACCCAAAATGCATATCCAAATTTATGATACTCATTTAATGGATTATTGGCTATTTTCTATAGTCATTAAGCTTTCAACAATCATTGGAGCCTTTCCTCCTAACTATGTGCCCTAGGGTAATTCTTGTTATGGATATTTTATTAATGTCATGGTTGGATTTTTTTTTATTAAATATCTCTTTTAATTACAACTAAATGATAATTTTCATAAATAAATAATTCTACCTAATATTATCAAGTATGTGACTTGATAGTAAAAATCTTAGGTGTAAAGAATTTTATTCTAAATTTTTCCTAGTCGGTCATTATTATTGGGATAATAATAAATGAAGACTATTATATTTTTAATTGATGACTATATTTTACTGGTTATGGATATGAGATATTAAGTCAAACACATAGATACATGTTGAAGAAATATTATATTAGATCGACCCATTATGAGAATACTATATGGATAAACTGTCATAAGTGAGCCTTAAGTAATAGTATTAATTTAATTATCTGACCTGAAAATCACCATGGATTTCAATACGATGAACTTCATGTTTTGATACGGTTGGATGATTTACAAATTGATATTAGACATAAAGTAAATCATATATAGTAATATAAATGATTGAGAAGGAATTTGTCCCTCATAAATTTGTGAGAAATATATCTTTGGGCCCCTCGATAAGTTCAATTGAAGAGATTGCATGACCATACAAAAATAAATTGATAAAGGGTATCAATATCATTTTACAGTAATCTACTTAGAGCTCGAGAAAGAATTGAATTGTATACGAATGACATGATTTATGACTTATATCCAATTGAAATATAATGTGACAAAAGGATTATAATACTATTTGTAAAATAGGTTAGGTTGAATTATTGACCTTCACATAATTTGGGTAATCATAATGTCTTATTAGAGACCACTTATGACTTGTGGCTCAGAAATAGGTTTTGGCCCATTACCAATATTATGTGAACCTATAAACGCACACATATAATATGCCCAAAGTGAAATTAGATTTTACTACTCTTTTTATTTATAATTAAGATAATTAAATATATAATATAAGTTATTTTAAATATCTATTTCATTTTAAAAGTTAAAATGGAATAGGATATTATTTTATTTGTATCTTTTAAGAAACAAAGTTGGCATAAATATCTTAACGGTCAACATATATATATGTGTGTGTGTGTGTGTGTGTGTGTGTGTGTGTGTTTAAGGTTTTTGGATAGAAAGTGTGTGAACATTCACATTGCTTTTACAAAAAAATATTTTTGAGAGGGATAAATCCTAGTGCTAACACACTACTCGCGTTTGAGAGTACTTATTCATGTGGATACCTGTAGAGAACGTTCATCACTCTGGTAGCATCTGAATTCAAAATCTACATTCCAAACTTAAGATTAGGTGTCATCGATGTAAACCCCACTCTTTAACTTCCAATTATCTTGCATCACTTGTCCAAATTGGTAAAGTTTTCACATCATTCTTTTCGATTTAATCAAATCGCATGGATCCATGGTAGGTTTTCATGTAGAGAAATTTTTATTTTTTTGTTATGCTCATTCTACAAACCCCAACATTTCCATATAGCTATTGAAATGCCTTAGCTCATTAGATACTCAGTGTGCATTACTTTCAGGCTATAACTGTTAGACTGTTCATAGTCATTGAATTTCTCTAAAGTCATTAAAATGATCTTTAAATCATACATAAGAATTAAGATACTTTATAAGGACTTTTAAAATGGGCTTTTTTTTATTTCATAATTATTGAAAATCTCCATGATTGTTGAGTAAATTTTAATGGTTGTTGAATGGTTGGATTAATAATATCCTCTATTTTACTGTAAGTTCAAGCTTTTAACTACCTTAACCTTTTATATACTTATGAAAATGATGATGATAAGGATTTTGCCATTCCTTTTTGTGCTTTAGCAAATCTTAAAAGCAATTTCTTCAAGTAAAATCTTTTGAACTTAGATTTGGAATAAAGATGAGGGTCTTATTTGGACACATGAAATACTTGCATGATAGTCAATAATTTTAACTATTATTTACTATCATAAAAATAAGAATATAATCTTAAGGTTCAACATTTTCATCCTTTTTTATGATGATAAATAATAGGTTCATTGAGATAAAGCTAAGTGTGTAAACAACTGAGTTGCTTCCCTTAATTCATACATTCAAGTAAACTTTAAGCTCATTCAAGTTTATACACTTGGCACGTTGTGTTTGTGGACTTGGTTCCCTTTTCAGTCAATATAAAATTCGCGATCGCGGCTGAGACGCGATAGTTATAGCGAATGCGTCTATGACTTTGATAGTTCCATCTTTAGATGAGTCGCGACAGTGATGATGCCCGTGAATTCGTCTGGCCTAATTTCACCTTGTTCTTGAGCTAAGTCGCAGTTGCAAATTAGAAGTTTCTAACAACGAATTTGGATGAACTTTGTCTTCTTGAAGATTATGAACTCCATCTAACTTCCAATTGAAAATCTAACTTAATTTTGTAAAATAGCACTTAATGAAAACATTAGGATTGATCAATCTCCTTTGTCAAGATCAAAAGAGGTCCAAGACTTAGGATTAACCATCCTAGTCCAACAATCTCCCCCTTTTTGATTTTGACAACTTAGATTGATCCTAAGGGAAAATAATACATGAATGTGAAGTTGGAGTGGTAATATGATTCAATGAATGCTTAGGGATTTTTATGAAGTTTTCTAAGTATGGCATTCAATCGATCAAAGTGAAATTTCTAAAAAATAATCCTAAGTATAATAAGTATGATGCTCCCCCTCAACTTATGCTATTATTTGCAAGTTATATTCTCTCCCCTTTGTTCCTATCTTTCTCCCTTTGGCAAGATCAAAAAGAGGGTGCATAAGGGAAAAGAACAAATGCATAACAAATAGATAAGTGTTCATAATGAGCAAAAAATTAATAAGAATGCAAGCATAAAAGTAAATTCCATCAATCACATAAGACAATGAATTTCAAAGAAACATTTCTTATTCAATTATAAACAAGCTGTGGGATCACAAGTTTTTCATTTAAAAAAAAAAAAAAAGTCCAAGGAATCCCTATTCTAGAAAGTTGGAGAGTCATCATCATCTCTAGAAGTTTCTTCTACTTGTTCATTATTGTCACCTTCTACTTCATCTCTATCCTCAACTTCTTCATTGCCTTCTTCTTATTGAGTATCTTCAAATTTAGTAAAGTCCAGAAGATGGCAAGGAGGAACACCCAACTTTTATTACAAATCCACCATGTCACTATGAATATGTGAAAGAAATAAGAATTGCCTTTTCATCATTCTCATCATCTTATCTAATTTTCGATTAATGGTGGCAAAAGATAGTTTGGATTTGGGTTTTGGTTGAGGAGGGGGAACTGGTAAGGCTCCTTCCTCAATGATAAGCCTCTTCCTTTTAGAGGCTTAAGAGGATTCCATTTTCTTAGCCCTAAAAGCATTCAGGGTATAAGCATAAGTGTTCGGGTGTATGGCTTTGGCGTTGATG
The DNA here is from genome assembly GCA_949677035.1 of Omphalea diandra. Taxonomy (NCBI): domain Eukaryota; kingdom Viridiplantae; phylum Streptophyta; class Magnoliopsida; order Malpighiales; family Euphorbiaceae; genus Omphalea; species Omphalea diandra. The sequence continues at coordinate 1,797 of CATIWR010650250.1, read as the reverse complement.
AGGTAAGTGAGATCAAGAAAGTTCTGAGAAGGGAGAAGTTTCTTGGTGAAGAATTTTTCATTTTCCTCGTCAAGTACCCCTATAAAGCGATAGATTGTTATGATTTGTAGAGGCAGAAAGAATTGGCTTTTGAGAATGGTTATAACACAACGGCTAGAATTGGATTAATGAAGAGTTGGAAATGGTTGGTAGTCAAATCACTTAATGGCTTGGCAGTTACTCAAATTTGCGTCTAGAAATTTCGAGATCGCGACCACGATTCCAAAAAATGTGAGTAACGGATAAATTTTCCTCGAGAATACACACTACAATGATCAAAATTTTGAATTCTTGACCAAAATTCACGGTGGAGATTGATTCTCACGACAACGATTTGATGATTGACAGTAGGGTGACTGGGACTTGTAATTTGCAACTGTGAAGAGAAGATAGCAAGCGCGAATTATGAGTCAGCAAGTATGAGAATGAAAAAATAAGTTTTTTTTTTGAAAAAATAAAAATTGTAATCCACTTGGAATATGTGACAAGAAAACACAAGACATACAATCAACACACATACAATTAGCATATAAGATCAAATTTCTACTTTAGGGAGCTTCCATCAAGCATTCCTAATTCTCTCTTAATGAAGTTCAATCTTTCTTCATTGAGAGGTTTAGTGAAAATATCTGCAAGTTGATGATTTGTGTCAATAAACTCTAACACAACATTACCCTTTTGCATATGATCTCTAAGGAAATGGTGTCTAATATCTATGTGTTTGCTCCTAGAGTGTTGGATGAGATTCTTAGAGAGATTAATATCACTAGTGTTATCACATTTAATAGGAATGTGATCAATCACTTTGCCAAAATCTTTCAATTGTTGTTTCATCCAAAAAACTTGGGTGTAACAACAACTCACAGCAACATACTCGGCTTTTACAGTGGATAAGGCAACTAACACTTACTTTTTACTAAACCAAGATATTAGACATTTTCATATAAATTGGCAAGTCTCATAAGTGCTTTTTCTATCTATAAACTATCCGCATAATCCGCATCCGAATATCATATGAGACTAAAGGATGAATCCTTAGGATACCATAACCCTATGTGAATTGTGTCATGTAAATACTTAAAAATTCTCTTAACAACATTTAAATGAGATTCTTTAGAAGAGGATTGGAACCAATCACATATACATACACTTAACATGATATCCGACCTTGAAGCAGTAAGATAAAGTAGAGATCTAATCATACTTCAATATCTCTTTTCATTTACCATCTTACTCGATTCATCTTTGTCTAGCTTGATGGTACCACTCATGGGGGTTTTGGCTACTTTGCAACCATCCATGCCAAACTTCTTAAGTATGTCCCTTGTGTATTTAGCTTGGTTGATGAAGATCTTTTCTTTGGTTTGGTTGATATGTAGACCGGGAAAGAACTTAAGATCTCCCATCATACCTATTTCGAATTCTCTAGTCATACACTTAGCAAAATCCTCGTAAAGAGACGCATTAGTAGCACTAAAAATGATATCATTAACATAAATTTGTACAATTAGTGTATCATGCTTGTGCTTTTTAACAAATAGTGTGGTATCCACCTTTCCTTATTCAAAATCATTTTTCAAAAGAAATGAACTAAGTCTTTCATACCAAGCTCTTAGATCTTGTTTCAATCCATATAAGGTTTTGTTCAATTTGAAAACATGATTTGGGAAAATAATGTGACTGAAAACCATGAGGTTGTTCAATATAGACTTCCTCCTAAATAATTTCATTTAAAAATGCACTTTTTACATCTGTTTG